>JAVQJG010252870.1:0-11328 GCA_036024015.1 Craterocephalus amniculus | reverse complement strand
CTGTTATAATTATTCCCAACCACGTGTCTGATGTTTATAACAAATCAAGCGGTTTGAAAATCGGTATAAAATTGAGAAAGTTACGGTTATTTAAAAACTACATGTCCCATCAAATCAACATTAAAAGTGAGCGAGCTACCTGTGAAAAGATGGCCGCCCAGCGCGGACGTTCCACTCCATTGGCCGGCAGCGCGGGCGAGTCATCTAGCCTTTATTATGTATATCTATGATTAAGAGGCTGGAATGTCATATAGCACGGCCATGATTCTTTTTCTCGCTTATGCCTTTGCAAAGCCACTCAATAGAGTCAATAAAGAGCAAAGAATGTTATAAAACCTATTCATATTCCAGTGAAAATATTGTTTTAGAGAACATTCAGGTTTTATTACAGCTGCTTATTCTTGCAAACTAAACAGCTATAGTTATGTCTGCCAACAGCAGCATTTACTGTATGGAGAGCATCAAATACATACACACATATTAAAAAATGAATAAATAAAAAGTACCAGATTGTGAGTCATTTTCTGCTTTTTTTCTTTTCTTTTATTGGGAGGAATTCTGAGAAGAAGGCAGCCATCTAAGATCAATATCCTTATGCAATCACTCCAAATGTCAGGGAATCTAAAATTAAAGCAACAGCTCATATTAAGACTTCAAATCCTATCTCCTTGACATCTGTGTGTGTGCGCCTGTCCATATTAGTAGTTCGGTAAAGCCACATGTAAGGGAAAAGATAACGTTGGTAATTATTTCCGTGGATATGATTTCCGGTGTGAGTCGGGAAGCAGTGGCGAGATGGTTCATTTGCTGTACGAGGCTTCAGCCACTGAGAATCAAACAAGGAGGTGGGACTTGTTTGCAGACCTGATTGTAATATGCTGTGTTTCACTGCAGCAGAGACACAGAGCAGTAAGAGGGAGTGATGCTGAGAGACAAGACTTTCAAATTATCAAGATGACCAGCAAAGTGCATGTGAGACAGGAAGCTTGTAATATCGTCATACTGTGGTTTTGTCTTTGATATTTGGCAAACAAATCTTACTTATGTTGCTTTTATGGATTTTGGAGACTCATTGTGAGGTTCACAGGGAGTATTAGAGTATCAATCTAAAATTATTATTTTGATATCTGATAAAAAGGAATACAAAAGCATAATGCAGTAACTCAGAGTCAGAGAGGCTGGACTTGAGTTTTTTTACAAATCGCCAGGAAGTAATATGAAGCAAACATGTCAAAACATGCAGTTTTCAAAATTACCCATGACAGGAGAGCGTCATGTTCATGACGATTTAGATTTTTGTAATGACTGTGCATTTTTATGATATATGTATTGAACAAGACTTTGTGTTTGTGATTTGCCAGCTAAGATTGCAATCTGATTCTGTGTGATCATCAGATCAAATAAAATTGTATTAATAAAGCATCTTTCAGGCCTGCATTACATACTAAAAACAATATCTGCATAAAAGAGAATTAAAACAGCCTTTACCAAACAAATATAACAATGTAAAAACACACATATCATTAATTTCTTTCATACACAATCACACACGCATAAAGAACAAAGTTAACTCCCTCCAACACAGTCTTTACAAACATAAATCTTTGAGTGACCAACTCTCTTAACTTAAAAAAAGTAAATGTAAAGACTTATATACGTATATTAGTGAAACAAACATAAATATCAGGCATGACGCTGCTTTGAGGAAACGATATCTTGTGGATCCGTCCACACTTGGAGCCAGCCTACCCAGCGACCATAGAGTGTGCCACCACAGGACCACCCAGACCAAGGCAGGCCAGGGTCCCACCACAGCCATATGACTGCAGCACGGGACGCCCAGGAAGAACGGTCACCATGGCAACAACCCTGCCATCCGAGCAGGCAAAGCTCCCAGCGCGGAGGATCCCCTGATGAAACCACTGGAGTAAAAAAGTAATAGACAACTGATAAGAGCAACAAAAATTAAAGATTAAAATTCACAATAAAAGAATTTACAAAAATGATGAACTACAAGTTAAAAAAAGTAAATAAAAGTACAATAAATAAATAAAAATAGAAATTTTTCAAAAGTTGAGCCTTTTTTTAAAAACATCTACAGTCTCTACAGCCCTGCGGCTCTCTGGCAGGTTGTTCCACAGACGGGTTCCATAATGAAACAAGGCCTCGCTGTATGTGTTTGTCCTAATTTTAGGAACAACGAAAAGGCCGGTACCAGAAGACCTCAGGGTCCGCGAGGGTGCAGAATTTAAAACAAGGTCAGGTAAATAAGAAGGCCAAAGACCATTAATAAATGACTAAAAGGATCTTAAAATCAACCCTGAAACGCTGATGCAGCTATCTTAAAGCCGGTGTAATGTGTTCCCGCCCCCTGGTCATCTTCAGAACTCACGCCACTGAGTTCTGGAGTTTATGTAATCTTTTTGGCAAGACCAGAGAGCAGGGCTTTATAATAATCTATTCTACTAGAAATAAAATCATGCATCAGTACCTCTGTATTGGCAATTACTGGATTAAATAAATTAAAGCAACATGACACAAGTTTCAAACCTTAAAACTGCTTCTGATCTGGTCTGATCAACATTCATTATGCAGATTACTGAAGCTGCTGTTTCCCTGCAGCTTCCTCTATACCAGCAAGTGGATATCAACACACCGACTGTTCTTTATACACATCACGGTTGATTCAACAAGATATAAAACATAACTCAATCTCAGACAGACTTTTACTGGCTGGAGGAATCTCTTAGAAGAGACAGGATACAATAGTAGCATTAAATAGCACAGGAGCAGCATCACCACAACAATCTCACTTAAGGAAAAGAATACAAAATAACCAAAAAAATAATAATTAACCAGTTCTCCTGTCTAAATCATTAAAAAATATACCACAGTCCATCAACTGTGTGTTCCCTGGTGCACAAAGGCTTGCTGGAGAGAAAAAGAAGTCCCATTAAGTTTAACCCATTCTGTTTTTCTTTCTTTTCCTTTTCTTTTCTTGCATAATCCACTTGCTCCTGAATGTGGACCCATCCTTCGTCATTTACACACACATGAGCTAACAGACGCATTCCGGCTACAAACTGTTGCAGTGCGACATTAGACAACCAGCTTCATTACTATTCTGCTTGGGAGATATAACTCAGGCTGACAAAAACACCCTCAACCTCTGCTTCTCAGCCCACCCAAACTGCCTCTTTACATCTCCGCATCGAGAAAAAACTCCAAAACAAAAACGGGGAGCGTTGTCGCAGCCTCTCCTGTCGCTGCCTACGCCTGCATGCGGAGGTGGGAACTCACTTGACTCACACAGAGGCAGATTCTTATGAAATTCCATTTACGGTGAGCGGTAAACAAAAATCACTGCATGCACTCATCAACCCACTGCTTTCGTCTGTGGGATTCTTTCACCCAAAAAGCACACATGACCCTAAAAGGCACAGGTAAAAAAAAAAAAAAAAAAGTTCTCAGCAGAGTAAAATGGGAACAAAAGACCACTCCACATACACTGCCTCTCTTCCTCTGTATTTGCAGGGCAGTGCATTCATCTCTCCCCTGCTAATTGGATTCGAATTAGACAACTTCTGGCTCACTGCCAAGTCGGGTTTAAAAGAAGAACCACACAGTGAGACAACTTCAGAAGCACAACCGCATACATACACACACACTTACACAAGGATGGAAAAGTGCAGACGTATATGAATATGTACACAGCTACACACAAATAAGTTTACCTGATCCAATTCCACTGCATGCTTGCTTAAGTTGGCCTCCTGACACTAACTATGATAAACTATGGCCCCTAAATTATGCATAGTGCTCCATAAAATCAAGCAGGGGTGTTCCATTGGGAAAAACTACAAGTAGACACAAGCCTGTTCGCCAATGCCAGCTGCGAGGATATTAGTTCGCTGACTAAAACCATGGTGGTAAATATTAAAAGAGGGCTTTGCATATCGAGGAGCTGCAATTTTCAAGTCCACTTGTCAACTTTGCAAGCGATTATCTTTTAAAGAAAGCCGAATTTGGACTTTAAGAGCATATTCATTATATAACTTCACCCTGAATATGTTCTTATTAGCAGGCCAAATTCAAGGCTTAAACAGTTCCAGAGCAAACAACACGATCAGAGTCGCTGTTACAATAAGTGTTACCAGAAGCAAATTGTGCGTTTTTAATAAAAGAAACTCAATATCCAGAGCTTATTATCTTAAATATTGAAAATATTATCTGCTTTCTGGAGAGAAAAAAAAACAACTTCCATCTCTGTTTGATCAATGTCAAATTCAATTAAGTGATGTAAAGAAATTTCCAAGCCAACCACGTGAATTATGTGTGCCAGCTTATGGTGACCACAGACTCACAGCTGCCCTCTAATCCACTTTAATAAGAGGAAGCAGCAGAGCGAATCAGGCACCCGGCCGGATCAATGTTTCAGCTGACAGCTACTCAATCGCCTAACATCCAAGTGTTTGTGATAAACGGCATGCTGCAGCCAAAGAAGGGAGTAAACTCCTTAGAATAAATCACTTATGTATTTATTATGTGTAAGCCCGGACATTTGCACTAAGCCAGCGTGCAAAATGCCATCAAACGATTGAAGCATTGTGAGAAATACTTGCAGCCCGCTGTCTTTACCACCGATGCCATTTTTAATGACGAGCGTTGATAATTACATTTGATTGCTAAATCTTAAAGATGATAATGTCAGCGTTAGCCAGCAGGCATCCAACGTTGTCAACTAAAGAAGCACAGACAGTATCTGAGCCATCATCTGCAAAACATTTTAGTATTTAGACAGCAACAATCTGCAGTATTATCTCTGCACATGATCTCTTATTAATCTGATCCTGCGAGTCTAACTGTGTGTTATCCGTGGTGATATGACCAGCCAGCAGAACCGAATGAGTAGGAAATACCTACAGAAACCTGATTAAGATTTCGTAGGATATTAAACCTGAGATAAGAAAGCAGCAGAGGGTCGCCGTGACAAAATGAGGAAGTTATTTGGCTTAATATTCCCAATTTCACTGCAATTCCTGAGCTTTATCGGATAGTAAGTCACGCCTTTGCTGCGCTTATCATTAAAAAAAAACCCATAGCTCTTTGCATCGTCACCCATTCTATGAGAACTCCACCATTTAAGGATTTAAAATGTGCTGTTCAGATAACGCAGATCCGGTTTAATGGCTTTGTATCCTTTGGTTCATTCATGGCATCCCCTCACTCTTGTTCTTGTTCGTGATAATTGAACATGCTCCAGCTTGCATGACTTGTCCGCATGTAATTATTGGTCCTCTGAGATAAGGTGGAAAGAGGAGCTGAATCAGAAGATCAACGGGGGAGATCCTTGACATTCTTGTAATCGCTCTTCCCAATCCCGCAGCATCATCCTAACAGTACTCAATTATGCTTAAAGATGAGGAGAAGTTGCTTTCCTGTGTTGCCTGTGTAAGCTAAATGGGCTAACATTTAGCATCTATATTGCTTTTGGAAAAATAAACACTTGCGGGGAGTTTGAAGCAAAATATTTCTACAACGAAATTCATAGAAGCTTTAAGGAAAACATTTTCATTCTGATCATTAACTAGTGACTTTACATTTTCCCTGAATACATCAAAATCACAGTAGCGTTAAATAAATGCTCGCTCATTTTCCCGTATGCTCCCTTTTTATGTATTCTGAAGTTGTGATAAGAGGATCATCCCGTAAAAAATAATGCATGTATCGCTTAGCGGCATCAGCAGCAACACAAGTGACTCCAATAACATTTTTATGTTTAACAGTTAAAAAAAAAAATCACATCTCAACAGCTGCAGTGCTTTGAGGTGGATATGAAATATTTTTCCTCTTCTGAACTATCAAAATCATGAGTTCTTTAGTACACATTTTGGCTCACTTTTGTTGTCCAAGCTTTCTCAATTTAGTTTTTATTTTCTTCTGAAGAATAAGCTTTTTGCTATCCATGTTAGGAAATCCAAAAATATGTCAAGGTTTCATTGAGTACATTCTCATCATCATTTGACAATCAATAGATTGCAGAGGCAACAAAATGCAAAGAAATATGAACCTCATTGCAGATCAATCCTCTCCTCGTGACATGAGATTATTATTTGACATCTGAGGAACTGAATGTTCTAATTCTCTGCCAACCTGTTGCCAGGGGTAACTGCTTATGTGGTTGTTCAATATGATGCTGCAGCTGCTATAAATACAAACGGTGAACACATATGCGATATATAAAACCACCTTCAGAAACAATGATATGTTTTTCTTAAACACCATGTGAACAGAAATGCGCCCAGACCTCAGGAGGCTCATTTTGAAGTGGATCTTTCAGTTGTTCTCTTGCATCAGAAACATAAAACAAAGTGAGACCATGATGTACCATGATGTAACGTTAATGTCTAAAAAACAAGTTTAGGGAAAAAAAGTAAAACTAGAAGATCGGGTTCTTACCAGTGTTGGATCCAGACAAGTTGTACCGTGAATTGGCCTTTTTGATGATGTTCTCATGGATTTGGTACCATTCACTCTCTGTATTACACCTTCAGAAAGACAAAAGACAGCAGACTACAGATAAAAGTGTTTCACTATGATAAAATGGAGCGATTTAAAGGAACAAACAAGTTCAAAATTAGTCTAGGCAGATAGTAAATAGACAGAGATATTTACTGCAAAACTAACATATCGTACATCTTCTGTTTCTTGACAAACATTTTTCCATTCGATCCTTTCTGTCTGAAAAATGCTTTGAAACTCCACGTTCTCACCTTCCATATCGGATGTTTTTAAAGGAAAGTTCAGATAATCCTGAGAACATCATCCCTGATTTAAGTCTAAGGATATTAAGTCAGATACAGTAAACACTAAGCTTTATTCAAAATGTAATCTTTTTTTTCAACTCATCCGTCTCACATCTTATACCCAAATTCCACTTAGATCTGTCTGATGGTGGCGTTAGACAAAGTGGCTGCAAGTTCCAATTTGCGTATTTGGTCAGTCAGTGTTCCATTCACAAATGAGGTCAAACCACTGTGTCAACAAGAGCTTTTTTTTCCACCTTTCAGGGGACAGTAGACTATTTAGGACAGATAACACTTCCACTGCCACTGTGGCTTTTAAAGCTTTGAAACATAACAAAGGATCCATCATGTTGGAAATATGTATACTTAGAATAAAACCCTCAAAAACTGTATTCTAATTGTCATATTTGTGGATTTGCAGACATGAATCATGTGACTTGATGAGCTTTTATGCCGAGCAAACATCAACTGTCCTGCTTCAGTACTTTTAAAAAGGGATTCAGTGAATGAATGATTTCTAACAGGTACTTACGCATAAACCTTGAGCACGTGGTCATCCTTGGAGTCAGCAGTGAGAAGATCGGCTATGCTGACAACAGCACAGCCAAACGGCCGCCTGTACTGCACGCTGCACAGGTTCTTCTTCTCTCCTGCTCCCATCCTCCCTACGCACACCCAGGCAAAGTGACAACCACAGTGAGAGCAGCACAATTATTAAAGTGCTGCAGTGATTGAGACAATGAACAAGGAAAAACGAAACCCCTACCTATTCTGATGATGTGAACAACAATGTAGACATCTTTTCGTAGGTCACTGCTTCCCAAATCCTGCCACACAACACAGCAGGAGTGCATGACGGCATTTGTGTTTGGCCAGTTTTCAAAGCTTTAAACAACTCCCTGTCAACCTTCTCAAAACAAAGAAAGCCATGTTCAGTACTCACCACAAACAGCGTGCATTGTCTCTCCGTCTTCTCCGGCGACTTGGGCAAGCCACTCTTATTTAGCCGGACAAAGAACCTTTCACTGTACGAGAGAAGAGAGAGGGAATGGGGGTTATGGCCGAGAGTCATAGAAAGGTAAACAACCGCCTCCAAGCCACAGGAACTGAATAAGATTAGGGGAGAAAATTTAGAAATGTCAAGTGCTTAACAGTGGGCAATGGGGGAGTCAGAGAGGGAAAGAAGATGTCTAAATCCCTCACACAGATTGTCAGAGAAGGGCATTCGCATGTGACTTCTCCATGGCTGACTAGAAATGTCTTGTTGAGGCAAAAACAGCAATGGATTACGACCAAAAAGTTTCTCAGCACTGTTGAGCTTCTTGACAGAAGAGAAAAACAAGCAAGTGATGGAAAAACTGATAACACTGCGCTCCTTTGATGATTTATATAACAGTATAACTGTACCGACTCAGGTCTCTTTGGAGGTTGTCTAACAAACCTCGTTAGGCACTGATGGACTTTAAGAAGTTACAGACAGCACTAAAAGAAGTAAGAAGAGCCAAAACTTAGTGGGTACTCTCATAAAATACAAAATACTCCAAAGTTAAACGCAACATTGAAGTCTTATTTCTTCTATGGAAGCTGTAATCTGCACACAGCACATAGTGGAACATTGGCAAAACTTCCCCCCACCATCTGACCCCGTTTTAAAGTCAATTTCACCCAAAACCAGAAAGGACAAAGTCAGATCGCCTTTCCATTCTCTTTGTACTCCATCCTCTCTCTATATTGCAAGTTGTAAGCGAGGCAGCAGAGACATCCTGCTGGGCCACTGTCATGCTGGCTGGCGAGCTGAGGACTAATCCAGTTAGGTGACTTTCACAGTCTACAGATAGGCAGAGAGAAAACCTTGTAATGCACCCGCGCCTGACAATGAGCCAAGTCGCTGGCTCTGCTAGCTGTGAGAGCTACAGTTTGGCCCCTCTGACATATCCTATAACTTCACTAAATGCTGAATCAGACTGAATAAATTAGTTTGAGCCATCAAAAACTTCCTGATCCAGGATTAAAAGCTGTTAGGTGATGTAAATAGAGGCTGCTGCTTGCTCTGTAATTCAGCGATGTGTATATCTAGGGCAGTGGGTGCCCATGTCTAAATTAATAAAGCTTCTGATTATTAATTATACAAATGCTAAGCGCTTTGCCATACATGTACTCCTTCTGGAAAGCTTTCCTTCTACAGTATCAGCTGTATTGGAATGAACTAGTTGAGGGCCCAATTTGATTTAGAGGCTGTTGTTCCTCATTAGCTGCTCCCTCTGACTTTCCACGCCATTTATCCGACCATATGGAGATGGATTCCTCCGCATTAGGCACGAGACTTTTGTGCACGCTTTCTCAACCCTAATTAGCGCTGTATTGTTACCACTCCCCCAACTGCCAATTAACAGCCACTCCTGCAAACACAGACACACAAGGCTCTCTTTCTTTGACGTGCCCGGCCGACTCTTCCGACTCACAGCTGCAGCGTGTTGATCACCAGAGCTAAGGAGACCAATGTCCCCCAGTGGGACCTTATCTGCCTCTCTCACCACTTGCATTAGCATAGCATGAATGGCCGATTTCCCTCCCCTCTGGGCCCTCACGGCACTTGCTATTCCCTGTCCTGATATCGATGATTGCATTAGGAACCATAAGCTTGAGTGATGAGGGGCGTTGGGATGATGAGGAACTGACATGTAAAATGTTGGATAAATTAACTGTGGCTGCTGCTTCCAACCACTCCCCTGACCAGCTCGACATCTATTCATAGAGTCTAAATAGAAAGATGATGAGACTGAAGCTAACAGGTAAAGGAATAGAGACACCCTTAGACACTCACAAATTCTATCTTTTAGGGAGCGTGTGAAATGGGGCTGGGACGGCATGCTTTCCTTCCGATTTGATTCCTTTACGATTTTTTGGGTGTCGATTCGATTTAAATTGCGATTCTTCAAAATTGCAGATTTTTGTGGAGAAAAAGAAAGAAATCTTACAAAAAAATCTTATTCTTATATTTTTGTCTTAATTTCAATTAGGAAAAAACAACACAGTATCACACACCAACATTCTGCTACTATAATGCCCGAAAAAAAAGAAAAATATTAATTATAATAAAAATAAAATTAAAAAAAATATTTTTGCATTTATTTGAAAAAAGAGAGATTTTTTAACAAGAAAATGTTAATTTTTTTATTCTGAATTAAAAATTTCCTCTTTTTGATTTCTCTAACAAAAAATATAGATTTTTAAAATTGTGAAATGAAAAAAAAAACATGATATTCGATTTTTCGATGCAATATTTTTAACCCCTTGTGTGAAATGCTGTGTGGTGCAGGTTTGCTCTGGAGTGGCATTAAAACCTGCGGAGTAATGAAAAGCATCCTGACCAGTGTGAGCGAGGTGCAGCAGGAAAGTGTGTGTGAGGTTCCATGTCCTGCTGCAGAGCCTGACAAGGAGTCTGTACTGAACACAAAGAGGCTGGCGTGGTGCACAGAGGCTGCTCGCGTTGGCACAGCGCACTGACGGGTCAGACCCCCATCTGGTCTCGCACAGACTCGCACACATCCAGAAAACCCACCAGCACAGAATGGAGCAGCGACATGGCTTTCTGCCAGGCACATCGTGTACATGTGTGTGTGTGTGTGAGCCCATGTTTGTGTATGAAAGCAGACAGTGTGAGACAACATTGGCGGGCTGCCACCGTGAGATATTCCAACAAGACAACTGATGCAAATACACTAAAAATTTAAAGCCTCCGATTGACTTTACACCACAAATTATAGGAAGATAAAGCTGGGAAATATATTTTTTTACATTTTGGATCCAACTGGAACTAATTCTGATTGTGGTGATGTAGTCGGCTACATTTCTGAAGCTGCTGTTTAATGACATGTTTCAGCATTACTAGAGCGGACTTCATCCTGTTGTAGAGAGCACAATGTTCCGCTGTAACTACATAACAAAGATCAAGGACCATAATTAATGCATGGCTAAGGTACTCAAACTTTTAAAATAGCAAGCAGATGGAAGGAGGCAGAATGAGACGGGCAGCTAAAGACAAAAGGGAGAAATATAATGTGGAAAAAGAAAGTGATTCAAGTAGAACATAACATCGCAGAACTGGATAGTAATTACTAGGGCTGTAACGATACACCAAGTCACGATTCGATTCGTATCACGATTTTTTACCCACGATTCGATACACAAAACAATTTTTTTATTTTTTTTCACCTGTCTTGTCCAGCATCGTTACAAGCAGAATGATTGTCTGGCAGCTGTTTGGTACCAGACAAATTTACTCTATCAAGTAGTATCTGACAGGACAGGACAGAGAGAGAGAGCCAGTAGGTCATTACACAACCATTAATAGGAATAAAAATACTACTACTACTACTACTAATAATAATAATAATAATAAATAGAAAAGGGTATATTGTAAGAAATTACCAAAGATAAGACAATATATCCAAGTGAAACTAATGTATTTTAGAACACAATTTTACTTTTTAATTTGAAAGATTTATTTAAATACCATAAC
>JAVQJG010252866.1:0-11939 GCA_036024015.1 Craterocephalus amniculus | reverse complement strand
ATCCGGGTCCTGCTGAGGAGCATCGAGAGCGTTTGGAGCGTCAAGACCGTTTTGATTTAAAATGTCAAGCGTCTGATTCACGAGCATCCAGCGTCCAACTTTGAGCAGCGAGAGCGTCTCGCTGCTTTTGATCTGAACGCGCCAAAAGAGCCATAGATGACAGTCGCTAGTTCAAAAAACTTTAGATTACGTAAAGTCCCTTTAAGCTGGGATGATTTTATTTTAATATATCCCTTGTGTGAATTGTCGCTTAAATTAGCCATTTTCATGGCTCTGTGCATTAATAATGGATTTAATCAGAATTTAGGGCAAATGGTTTACCTCAACAGTCTCTTGTGATGAGTGTTATGATTAAGCCAATCAATAATCTATTCTGTGGTGAAGATGGTGGTAAAATGATGGCAAAAAGGTTAGTTTTGGTGATTCATTACTTGATAAGTGTTAAATTGCAGGATAAACACTTGTGCGTGGGTGCAACACCAGGGTCAGATCGTGGTCCGCGATGATTTAAGTACAGGTTGGAACTGTTTCAGACCAGTCACATCTGTATGGATCAGGTTTGCTTCCTTTTAAATAATGTGAGGGATGTTAAGGTAACCCCAAAAATACATCAGTAGTGTTTGTCATATGATTTATAATACATGATCACATCCCTCCATCCATCCATCCATCACCTTTTAATCCATATCAAAGTTGTGGGAAGCTGAAGCCTATCTTAGCAGTTATCAGGCAAGAGGCAGGGTACACCCTGAACAGGTCGCCAGTCCATCACAGGGCCAATACAGAGAGACAGACAAACCCATGAAAGCATGAACAGAAGAGTTTGGTTGAAACCTAGATGGTTACAATATCAAACTCTGATAATAGTACTGTTTTGAAAATAGACTGGTCTAAAAAGCTACATTTGTCTTTTTCCATTTGTTTAAATCTCATGAAAGAAAAGAAACCTGGCACAAAAGTGTGACTTTTGGTCAGGTAGGGAGGTGGATAAGTGAAGATCCAAAATGTGGAGTGTGTAGATAAGGTCACTCCAATGAACCGTCTCCCCAAGGGGGCCGCCACTGAAAGCAGTCTCTGCTATTTTAAAACCCCATTCATCTGTGTCCACACCGGGATGAGTCTGTGGGATAAGAGGAGAAAAAGGTTCACAAATGAGAAGCAACTTTGAATGTCTTCCTGGAAATTACCTGGTTACTGTTATTTCTTCTGAAAAAAAAAACATTCAGTACATCAAAGGATGCAGTGGCTGCATCAGATGACTCATTTCCTACAATAACAATAATTGCCTTTCAAATGTGAGTCTACCACACACACTTTCTGGGAAGGAAGTCTAATGGATTTCAGAGTTGTTGTTTTTTTTAAATTTTGGAAGTAGATAAAAACCTTTATAGAGAAAAAATTAAAGGATGACAGCTTTTAAAACCTTCAAAATGTCCTAAAATGTAAAATGTGCTCATTCCTTGTAACTCATGAAAATACAGACCACATTCATTTGAAACTTGTTTCTGGATGAAATGGAAATTCATCAGAAATGTAACAAAAACCAGTAAACTTTTCATTTATTTGAACCTTTATTTAGCAGAAAAAGTTTGCATAAAATTATTTTTAGCCTTAATTGACCCCTTTTGTTGTATTTATAAAATATGAATTTGAAGGTCAACAATCATATGCGTATGCATCGTATAATTGAATGCATGCTAACTAAAGATAACGTAAGTTACGTAGGTAACTATGGTTCTGTGAATTTCTGGATCACTGCCAATGGCAGTAAACAAGGTGGATATGTATCCTCGTACTCTGAGTAGGTCGAGATCTTTTGACAGAGTCACTCAGGTAACGTAGGCCACCTGTGAGCCCAGTGTCTGAAACCATCAAAACCAAGTCTAATATGTCTTCCATAAAACCTTTATTTCTTTCTGGTTAAGCTTCAGGAAGTTAGGGACCACCCCTCAAAAAGTCTCGTTCGTAACTTAATCTCACCTTTACCAAAAACTGAGCCTGTTTAAAAACATGACAGACAGTAGATTGTAACAGGCCAACACACTGATGGATTCTATCAATGGGAACTTTTTGAAAAGGTAAATGAATGGGAGTTATTTTTTTCTTTACATCTGTACAGCATTTCTGTCAGTAACTGGAAAAATTTCTTATCTGATTTGTGAAAAAGGATCTTAATCACATTTGTATAATGATTAAAACTCCCATATGTCAACGTTCACATAAATTTGATGGCTTTTGAAGCCCTTTTGTGAAGGTGGGAGGTAGCTGTGCATACAACCTCTGGCTTTCAAAATCAAATTACAAAACCCTGAATTATTTTCGAAGCCATAATTTTTATGTAATTACTATTTTACTTTTTGAAAGATTTTGTTTAAACTATTATTTAATTTTACTTTTGTGTTATAGTCCTGTAAAACTAACAACAAACAAGTGAATGAGTCGTCTTCCCCTGAGAGAGGAATAACTCACTTTCCTTTAGTGGTTTGACTGAGAATATTTTATATGTAAGATGAATTATAATTTACCAAATAATAAAAAAGCGTACAGTGTACATGCTGCTTTGCTAGCATTAAAGGTTATTCACATTATACAGATTTGTATTTAATTAGATCACTGTACAGCTTTGTACAGAGAGTAAGCACAGCAGTTCTTTTTGATGTAGAAAACATTAAAGCTGCGTGGGTGGCCCCTGTGCTTGAATACAGTAATTGCTGCCCTTAAGAATACAAGTACATGCCAAACTTTGCTTTAAACTTTGAACAGAATGCTTGGGGTTTGCGGGCTCACTACATCTGTTCATGTAGCAGAGTTACAGTGGACTCAAGGCTCAGGGCCTATCTGTGGATGCTATAGTTCAAGATACTCTGGGATGAAAATAGTAAATAAATAATTAGGAAAAAGTAAACTATCATTTATTGCAATATGCAGTTAGCATTATTTACGAGTTTGGCTTTCCACATGAGGTTTAGCTGATAGATAGCATCTGGTCTCCACCTAAATCCCTTCCATCCACTAGACTCTGCTGGATCCAACAAAACTGGGTCCTAATATTCAAAGACTTTATAAATCTTTAAACTTTTACAAACCTCTGCGTGGTCAGATCATTGCTGAAAATCAATATTCCTCTTTCTTACAGTTGAATACTTAGAATATCAAGCTGTGCTGCACATATCATTATCAATAATCTGTATTGTAATGTGTGGGTCAGATATTAATTAACAAATGATTAAAGTAGAGGAAATTGACTTAAGATTCCATATAAAATATAAAAAAAAATGGAAGGAAAGGTTTTTTGCACTTTTTTCATAGGGACAATACATACCAAGACATTCTTTGAGCCACTTGACATGAAAGTAAAGGATACCAGGCCTCCATCTTAACACAAGATTAAAAGAAACAGGAGCCATTCTACTGGCACAAACAGTTTTCCTTTTGACAGTATATGATCAAGTTTTCACATATTACTGCACATGTATATGTGAAGTAGGAGATTAGGGGACTTTATTAGTTTATTTACAAGCAGGGTGACTACAATGTTCTAACCAGAGCTATTTCACAGATATGTTGTCAATAGATATGGAAACAACAAACCTACAGTTTTGAGTGACAAAATGTACAGTCGCTTCCTATGTAAATGACTTCTGCAAAAGGTTTAACAGTCGAATGCAAAGCCATATATTGTTTATCATTACTCCAATAACTTAGTAGCCTATACATTTACCCAAACTGGAATTCTCTATCCAAATTTACAACATGGTCGATTCACTGTGTATTATTGGAAAAACCTTAAATTGGCTTAATAAAGTTAAGAAAAGTCAAGTCAGGAAATCCATCCATCCATCCATCCATCCATCCATCCATGCATCCATCCATGCATCCATCCATCTATCTATTTATCTATTTATCCATCCATTTTCTACACTTTTTACAATTCAGTGATATTACATGCATGTTAGCTTTCAAGTTAGTGGACTTTTATCTTACAAAGAAAGAGCTCTGAGATTAATACAATTAACATTCAAGACATTCTAGCAGCAAGCAGTGTGCAAGTTACATTTTTAGTTTTACTGTGGTTAAACTGGGCACCATGAATAAACACTGTTCAAAAAGATAAAAGTAACTTTCATCATTACTATATAACTCACTCTTCTGAGGTATTGTTTGTCCAGTTAGAAAGTAACACTGATCATTAATCAATTCCACCTTCAGGGACAGAAATGGAGGCAATTGAGAAGTAAAACAATCTGTCATACAGGAATGTTCCTGCATGTGTTGGTTGCTGACTATCTTCCTGCTTTAGCAATACCAGGAGACAGCGATGGAGCCGTCAAAGGACAGCAACCCAAAAGCAGCACTGCTATCAGCTCCTTTGTGACTTGAGGACCATGAAGAGCCTCACCAGAGCCCTACAAAAAGACCTCCAGCCGGCCTATGCTCAAGCTGTCAGAGACAGACTCCATGAGGATACAATGAAGATGTCCACGAACCTGTGCTCACAGCAACCACCAGGCAGCCTGGTTGGCATTTGTCATGAAACACCAGAATTGGTTTGAAGGCTCTTCCTTTTGAACACATGTGACAGGCAAAAGAGTGTATGGAAATGCAGTGGAGAGCATTCTGCTGAATACAACATTCTGCAATGTGACAGCATGACCGGTTAAGTTGGTCAGCGATGGTCTGGGAAGCGTAGCCGTGGAGGGCCGCAATAGATCTCCATGTGTTAGCTAGAGGTACCCTGACTGCCAGATCATGTGCTGCTGCAATGAGACCTGGGTTCCTTTTAATATAGTTGTAGTGGGGATTAAGTTAATTTTAAAAGGGCCTTTCAGAACACCCCAGGACTCTGAACAAAGATATTTTCTGAACCTCATTCTGAATTGTCCAGAGGAATATCAGCAGTAGATGGGTCAGCCTATCTTTTGATATTTCCACTTTTATTTTGGGTATGATATTGAATCCAGATCTCTATGGGGTTAATGAGTTTTATTTCCATTTATCTGTTTTTATGTTAGTTTGTTCTCCAGACATTCTACTACGTAATAAATAATTGAATAGTATTATAGTCAATATTATCTTGAATATTTTGTATTCATGGAGATCTAAGACATTTAAGTGTTCCCTTTATTGTTCTGAGCAGTCTACTTTGTGTGCTGCCCTTGATTAGAATGAGATAACTTTACCAGATTTAATTTGTTCTTGTTAGTTTGATGTTTTAGTTTCTGTATCTTCCTGCTGCAGCTTCAGGAGCTCCTCCGAGTGAGTTACTTGTTGCTGCAGTTGCAGTTTATCAGAGCAGAGCTCCTTTATCATGTCATCTCTGATTTCACCTCCTGCTTTTTCTGCTTCCATTTTCTCTTGGAGTACTTGTAATTCCGCTTTGTAGTCCTTCAAACAGGGTACAGAAGAGACAGAGAGACAGTGTTACCTTCTGTTCTGAACATTTGAACATTTCGTTAACAGGCTTACTTCTGAAAATATAAGCAGATTCAAAGAATGAAGAGCTGGCTCATTTTGGCCAGGGCTGCAGCAGTTCTCTATTCAAAACTGAGCTAGACTTTAGTCATAACCAATACAAGCAGAACTAAGATTTTCTAAAAGTTGAGATCAAAGATGGCATTTGGACCAAATGCATGTATGAAATGGATTAATAACAATTTTTTGTTATTGCAGTTTAATTAAATTATGTGTGTCTTTCTCTCTTAGAAGCTGCATATTACATAAATCAAGGCCCAATCTCAATGAAGCGCCAGAGCCCTGCTCATGTTTGGAGTCATGTTTCACTGTTTACTTTCCAACATAAATTGAACAGTGTTTGTGTCACACTGCTTAGAGAGTTGTTTTGTTTTTGTTTCTGTCCACCAATCAATGCATTGTGTTGTGTAATGGCAGTAGCTCCGCCCGAGCCATACTGTACCGTATATACAACTCAGCGGAAACAGAAAACTATTCATCCCTCTTCTATCACTGAAAAGGCTCATTATCTGGCCTCTGCAGAGCTGAATGACATGAGCATGAGAGAACTCAGGCACTGAATTGTTCTGATGGACACAGTGACGTCAAGTGTAGCTTGATCCCTTATTTGAGCATTATCAGAGAAAGGGAATTTGTGCTGAATAACATAAAGACAAAACTCAGTTCATCATGATGCACCTAAAAGTCATTCCGGTTCAACACCCTCATCATTGTCTGCACAGATCATTATTACTGGTCAAAAAAGTAGTTTAAGATAACAATGAAAAAAAAGTATATTTCAGGTTGAATAAAACTCTGATTCTGTTATGTAATAATCATATCAATTTCTGCCTCCAGTAAAACTAAAAGGGTAAGGCAATACTCATTCAGGAAAAAGCATAGAACATAAATACAACTTTGCACTGGTCATCAAATTGGCCCTGATATTTTTTACATGGCCTTTAAATGATAGAAGATATGAGCAAATTACCAATATGATCATATTTAATAGGATGCTTTAGAATTCCCAGATGTTCTCCGGTATCACATGGAGGATTCTTGCTCTTTGCCCTGAATTGGAGCACCAATAACTTGAATAATGGAAATAAATTGATTTATTAAATGAGTGGTAATCAATTCTAAATTTACAATCAATTACCTCAGAAGCCTAAATATCAGTCAATGACTTTGTTAAGGAAGCACAGTGAATGTGTTTAACATAAGTGTGAACACTTGAAATGGAAAAAAGATTGAAACATAATGTACTTGAATAACATAGATGAAAGCTAAAATGTGCAAACACTGTTTTGCATAACAAAACCACTCGCTTTGTTTATTTCTAAGAGTACAAATAGCCTTTAATGTAGAACAGTGGCTCCATTGTCCTACAACTGCTGCTAGAAGCTTTAAATTAAAAAAATCTACAGTATGTTGTTTAGTATGTAGTATGTACAGTTTAAAATGAAAGATATTAGACGTACATGTGCATGTCTGTGCATCTATGAGAGGTGGACAAACAAAAAGGGATGAGAAAGAAGAAGAGCTAGCTTATATAACAGAGGTTAGGTTTGAAAAGTTTTCATATCTCCATGGTTTCTGCTGTTCAGCTGCAAAGATGGACACAGTGACATAAAATAGTTTGATCCCTTATATATATCATAGGAAGGGATTTTGTGTTGAAGAACATGAAGACAAGGCTCAGTGTCTGCACAGATCATTATTATTGGCCTCTTTGGATTCACATGCAGCAATAAATTTGAGAATAGCTGGAAATTGCAGACAGCAGCACTGCTTTCTTTGTTATCCGGGTGAATTAAGACCTGCTGTGCAGTCAATGATACCACTGAAGTGGTGCTTTAGTACCCCAATTGATCCAACCAACACATATCCTGGAGAAACAAGGAGGGGGCTTTTAGAGGCATATTCTTCTTTTTTTCCACATCCCAGCACATCAGGAAAACTGTCACAACTGCATCAGTTTGTCTTTGTGTGATATGTGTGTCTGAACGATTTGCAATAACTGAGTGCAGTGCTAACAGGGCAGAAAAAATATCCTCCCGAGCAAAGGTGGAAATAAAATTAGACAGACTGACTACAAACAAGGCCATGAGGTTGAGGTTGGCCCATTTCTTGTTGAACACATCAGCTCTGTGCACTCTTTTTTGATCAAGGAACTCAGGATCACCTCCAGATTCAGACAGGAAATAGCTGACCCCGAATTCACAATCCCTTATTAAAACCACCCTCAGACCTGGGGAGAGAGCATGTTTATCAGGGAGTTTTCAGTCCACTTGGTATTTGGTATTTATTGTGTGTACTCATCAATGACCTGACCCTTAAAACCTCCCGGCTATCCGGGCATGGTGAAGAATCTTAATTATTTTAGCTGCTTAATGCTACAAAATATGCAACAGAGAAGCACATAAGCTGATCCTGGAAATTTCCATAATGGCAGCAGTAATGTGAACCGGTCCGCATAGAGGAGAAGTTTAGCCATCAAGGTTAAACAATAGCAACTTACCATTGTTCGTCTTTAAAGTCATGGCATGCCAACATTTTAAATTTTGTAAACTCTATGAAACCGTCACATGAGTTCATGTCAGCTGCAGGGGAACCTGTTGGCTTGTTTCCCCAGATGGCTTTCCGCTCCGGTCTTCCCTTAGGCGTGGTTGCCAGGTTCTGTTTAATTGGCTCATTTATGACTATGGTGCCCTACCTCCTTTAAATCCTGAATATGTTGTCCAGTAAACCCCAGCTCACCTGCTATGGTATTATATGAACAAAACCTCATTGCACTTTCCACAATGGCTCACCCATCCTCTCACCACACACATGTATTCATATGGGTTTTATGTTTTATGCTCCTCAGGAAGACCCTCAAATCCTCACTTCTGGGTCCCGCCTTCTAGAGAGTGAATGAAAGTTATGTTCATGACGAGCAAAAAACCTCATAAAAAAACCCTGGTTGTTTAATGGCAGCAGTAATGTGAACTGGTCCGCATAGAGGAGAAGTTTAGCCATCAAGGTTAAACGATAGCAACTTACCATTGTTCGTCTTTAAAGTCATGGCATGCCAACATTTTAAATTATGTAAACTCTATGAAACCGTCACATGAGTTCATGTCAGCTGCAGGGGATCTGGTTGTTTTCAATGAGGTTTCTTGCTCTTCTCTTGAGTTAAAACAACCTAAAATACAATTCCAAGCACTTAGAAAAGCCAGTTTTGCATGAAATCACCCCTTTAAGGAATTCATTTCTGAATTGCTGTGCAAGGACCTCAAAAGGAGTGCAAGGAATGCTCAAAGTCAAAGTAAAAAAAAAAGGGCCACATTAAACCTGATTTCAAAGGACTGTGAGAGGCGGGAATCTGATCATTTGATTTTGACGTCTGTCACAATTACAATGTGAATGCAAATTGAGAAATTTTATTAAAAAGAAGAAATAAAAAGGTCTAGACATTACAAACAAAAATGTGACTTTTTGAAATCTATTTTAATGTGGGCCCCACTACTAACTTATGAAGCAACCTGGATTCTGGTCTGCTTTAGTCCCAGTGCAGACTGCAGAGGTGAAGATACTCCTGGCTCATCCAGAACACCACCATAGCAGCAAACTTTAACATTTAACTACAGACAGTAAAAGAACCGGGGACAGATATTTCTTCAGTGTTTATGGCAACATAGAAAGTAGTTTACTGAGGCTGACCACACTACATTCAGACCTTTGTGTGTGCTGCTGGTCCATTTTAAACATCTTTTAACTATATGCCTCATGCAGGTCTCTCTCTTTTTGCCTCTGCACTAATAAATAAAATATTATGGCTATTAACAGAAAATGAATGAATGAAATGTAAACACCAGTGCTGGGTAAAATATTTGAAAAACTAATTAATTATAGGTACTTTTCCCCCAAAGTAACTGAGTTTGTAAAAGAGTTACAAGATTTTCAAATGGAAATGCGAGGGATGGTTTATTTAATCTTTGCGTTACTTTCTTTTTTGTATGAAAAGTGCTATATAAATAAAGTGTGATATGATTGTTAATTACTACAAAATGTATTTAGTACATTCATTTTGAAAAATATTCAAATATTTTCCCTTTAATAGGACTTTAACTTTATTTGCCTTTTCAATAAAAGAAAAATATTGGATTTAACGAATGAAATGGAAAATTAGTGAAATTAAAATAATCCACTGTAATGCCTCTGGATTTCCTGGGTCCATCTCTTCCTCAGGAGAGCTGCTTCACATGGTTTGACTGACACACGTCAATCATCATCACTTTGGCTCTATGATTATGTCTCTCTGGAGAATCCCCGGTCAGATGACAGATGAGGCTATAATCAGAGAGATAACAGTGACAACGATGTGTTTAGCTACATTGCCTGTTACTGAACACCAGCGTTTATCTTAACACTGTTATTCCCATCCTTAAGTCAGACACACACACACACACGTATACATTGCGTGACACAGCTGCTGTAACGTTATCACTTCATTCATAGTGACGAGCAAATCCTGGCCAAGAAAAGACGGGCATTTCAGGTTCCTCCTTATTTTCCAGGCTCTTATGTAAACATATACTGTAAAACATGACTCAACATACACTTTGTTTATTTCAAACACTTACCAATTCTTTGACTTCACTAACAGATTTAGCAGTTCTGACAACCTCTGGCCAGCTCACTGACCTCTGGCTCACTCTGCTGCAGCAACCTTGCACTTCTAACTGGTTGAAACAAGGTAAACAGGTGTATACTAGCACCTACTGCAGCAGTGTTACGTCAGGTCCTAGCCAGCGCCTTTAGCACCCCGCTTTGCATGTGCTGCTGTTTAGTAATAACAGCTTTCATGAAAATGTAACCGTGTACCCTCCAAGCATCAGAAGCATGCAGAGAGGATCCCCCATAACCGGATAGCCTGAAGCTGCCACAGAGCACAGAGCTTAGTTAGCCCACCACACCGCTATCAGAGCCTCCATGGCCATGGGGGGCTGCAGGGCGCCAGTGATGTCAGGCCGCCGCCTCAGACAGGCCTTAGTACCAAACTATTAAGTACTATTAGTGCTTTGCTTTTGGTTGGAGGATCCATGACATTTTCTCATACTAGACAAGAACAAAAGCAACATAAAACATGGCCATCTAACATTTTTATGGACTGAAAGATGACACTTGATGTCTCTGTGTTGTATATGAAATTCACTGTGCCGATTGGATGAAACATCAATGAACTGAAATATGCCAAAAAATGTAAACTCTGTGACTCATGATTAATTTTCCAGTCCAGCATATTGATTCCACTGAAAATAATACTATTTGCTATATTTTTCTATTTGACTTGGAGCAAATTCTCTCTGACTCTCATTTATAAACTGGTCCTGACTATAAAATGGTTTATGACTCAACCTGCAAACTTTTTTACTTTTTAAAGTTATAGCTGAAATCTAACCTGAGTACCTTTGCCATCTGCCTTAAGCCACTCCACTGGTGCTCCTTTTGTTCATGTGTGTGTGTATAAAAGAAAAGCACTCTTTGGCTTTTGAGTGACTCTCAGTGTTAAGCAAACAAAGAGAAACCCAGGAGCGTGGTGTGTGAGAGATGCTCATGTCAGAGCCATTCAAACGCAGAATGTCACTGGGGTGAGTGTAAGAGAACATTAGACCTGCTCTGAAACCTCCAAGAAGAGAAGCGGGGAGACTAACGTGCGTTTTTAAAGAGAAAAAAGGATGTGCTCGGCAATTCTGCACCTGCTGATCTTCCTGATACTCACCTGTCAGTATTCTGCTGAAAATACGATGGAGGTTTCTTCATCCTGCGCAGGGCACCAGAGGGCCTTTAGAGGATCTTGCTTTGAGTTCGTGGGTCTGGAGCGCTCTTATCACAGCGCTCAAAATTGGTGCAAAGAGAGTGGAGGACACCTGGCATTCATCCCTGATAAAGGCACTCAATATTTCTTTGAAAGACAGATGGACTCTGAGAAAGACATGTGGCTCGGACTGGCACCTTCTTCCCCTACTAACCAGAAATTTTCTGTGGGTGTTGAAGGTAACTTGGCGGAGAAATAGAAAACGGCACACTCTCGCTGATTCCAGCACAATGATCTAATATACTAAGCTTCCTTTTTTACTCATTTTAGTGGTAGAAAATATTTTTATTTTAAAGTACACTGGCAGATTTTCACAGACCTTAGTGAAGGGGAAAGTTTACATTTTAAGCTGTCTTTTTAGCCTCAATCTGTAATTTCTGTTCATCGATTGCAGCCAGACCAAAATATCCATCCACCATGATTCATAATCTCTTATTTTCTATTCCATTAGATTAACTTTTTTCTTCTTTACTGCAATAAGTACACGATAGGGGTGTTTATTGATTTAAAGAAAGCTTTTGACACTTTGCAGCATTCTGTCTTGATTTCTAAGTTGAGAACCTATGGCATAAGAGGAGTTGTACTTGATTGGTTAAGAAGTTATTTAGACAATAGGCTTCAATAT
>JAVQJG010252820.1:0-33020 GCA_036024015.1 Craterocephalus amniculus | reverse complement strand
CTATCTATCTATCTATCTATCTATCTATCTATCTATCTATCTATCTATATTGCCTAAACTCTAAACAAACCTGTATAACAAATAGAAATCTTTCTCACATCCAGCTCGGATCTCCACTCCAGCAACGACTTGCTGAGATGCCTGGATACTGCAGGTGAGGACTGCCCTGGTGTAATTGAAGCTTGATATAACAGCCCTGGAGACCCTGTCACTCTCATTGGCAACAGGGTTGCTGGGAATTAAGCGATCACCAAGGCGCCACTCAATATGCAGCGCTTGTCCATCCACCAGAAGGCAACTCTCACTGATGACACAGGTGGCTGTTACAGGTGACCCCAGAGGCACCACTGAGCTGGATGTGTTGACCATTGCACACGGCTGTGTGTCATCCTCTGACAGAAAAAAAGCAATGATAATTAAATTTAAATTGTCCAGTCTTTTACTAGGATCAAAGCTTTGCACATAAGGTAGAATTTTCGAGGCAAGGCATCCTGAGAGCTTAAAAAGATCACAACAGTCTTTGTTTTAACTGATGGTTAGATATTTTCATTTAGATTCTTTTTTTAAAGTAACACTCACCATTCCTCACTCTATCCGTAAATGCCACCAGAATGACAATCAGTGACACCCATGTGGATATCATCATGAAATAACCTGTTGGGCAACCACATTAGAAGCATTATTCCTAAATTACAAACTTTCACGCTCTGTGGAAAAAAAAGAAGAAGAATTTGCCATTTTTTTCCAAGTGACATTAATTGTGTGAGGGAGGAATTAAAATAATGAGATTAAGGCATCAATGGCATGGCATTTAAAATGTTTGGATGTGGAATCCACTACGCACGATATTTCTGCGCCGCTGTCTGATTAAATTGTATTCTTTTTATCCTACACAGTTTAATTAAAAGGATAAAAGTCCTCCGAGGTGTCAGGGAAATGATAATTGCCAGTTGTTAAAGGGTAACTAGCCTTGTTGGACATGTGCTCCATAATTCATTAGTCATGTATGGAAAGCAGAAGAGTGGAGGTGGTGGACTAAGCAGATGGAAGCAATTATCCAACATATTATCAACTGATATTAAGACAACCCACTTCTTTGATTCAATAATTAGTCAGAACCTCACAAATTACAAGGACAACTTTGGTATGAATTTTTTGGACTCACCATCACATAAGTAAGGATTTTTAAAAAATCATGTCCCAGACATGCCTTGACAGCACGATTGTGTCCGTCTTTCTCTGTATCTAAAAGAAAAGTATTAAATTAATTAAAAGTATTAATAGGAAACAGAAAAGCAATGGAAATCATTCTGTTGCAATTAATCCCATGTTAAACATTCAACAATTTTCCTATAGAAGTTATGATGCTGTGTAAAATACAAATAATAACACAATACATACATGTGCAGATATTGTAAACCAATATTCAATTCCCAAAAGAACATGAAATAGTAATCATGTGTTAAAATAATAATTTAAGCATTTCATGAAAAAACGTTCATCTTAAACATCAACATAAATTGGGATAAATGAAGCAAAAAACTTAAAAGAAGCTGTGCCAGATGAAATAGCTGGAGAAACATGCTACAACTAAATGAACTGAATGGCAACAAGTGAGCAACTTGACTGGGTATCTCTCTAAAGTCTCTCTAAAATAAAGACTGGCAGAGAATCAGCAAAATGTAAGAAACTGTTTACAAATTGTGGAGTAATTTCAAAATTCAGTTTCACAATTCAAGATTACAAAGAATTGAATATTCTATCATCTATAGTTAATAATCTCATCAAAGCTTCAGAAAATCTGAAGACATCTCAGTGTGCTACACTGTTTTGTGGGCATTATCAAGGCTGAAAGATTTTGGAGCATTTTTGGACAGTGTCTTGCTCAGGTATGAGGGCTTTTGCATATTTTAGTACAACTACTGTGAACTGCACATTGCAACCATTATGACATAGCTTTGTAGTAGAAGCTGCACTTTGGCTAGCTGAAAACATTTTGTGCAGAATAAAAACAAATTATTGAAAAAAAGGACCAAGGACAATGTTCAGTTCCCCAGGGTTCTATAATCTGGTCTTCTCAGTTCCCAGATTCATGTTAGAAAAGAGAGAATAACACAGAATTAAACACATTATGATAACACCAATCAGTTTTCTGGTGTTCTCTGGCTGACCAGTCAGCATGATGAAGATGCAACCTTTTATGAGTTATCTGTGGCTGATGATCCTCAGTGATTTCTTCATCAGAGATTTATTTCTCATAAACATACCCACATGTGCTTCACACAGAAACAGCAGCTAAACCACAATATTGAGAAACTTCCTGTTATTTTGTAATATTCTTTCTTAGCTTCCCAGGCTAATGCTTGCTATAAGCTGAAGAGAAAGGTCAGGACACTTTATAGGCTAAAGACACAAATAAAAATGATTTGTTACAAGATTTTTTGTTAATCCCATCTTCTAAAGATTTCTGGTCAAATAGAAGATTCTGCCTTCGGGCAGACATTTTGAGACTGGACCATTAAATCACAACAACTCCATAAGACGTATTAGTTATACTTTGAACAATCTGTAGCTCTCAGTCTAACCCTCAGATCTCTGTTCTCCATCCACAATAACCCAAGATTTGGTCTGTGTTTTGCAATGAGAGAGAAATGGAATTTCTCCAGTGTTTCTTATCAGTACTGTGCAAAAAGGCCTTCATTTTTCTTTGCTTTCCTTTTTAGAATTTCTCCTCATTGCTAATGGATAATTGCCTGTGGCTGTGACAAAAGGCAATTGAAAGAAAGTGTGTGTGTGTGTGTGTGTGAGAGGGACAGAGTGAGAGAGAGTGAGAAAAGGGACAGAGCAAGAATGAACATTAAACTTGGAGTGTATGTTGTCAACAAGCACAATGTGGCTTAAAATGGCAGAAATTCAGTCTGCCTATTCTTTGTGTACTGGGTGATTATGTTCTATACTCATCGACATAAATATGTTTTCCTTCACTGTTCCCTTGTCTCAGTGAGTCATACCTCTATGTATGAAGAAATGTTTCACGCAGCCTGTACATTTCCTTTCCAGTTGCTGTTGGGGTTACAAAACACTGACTTTCAGGATTTGGCAATATCCTTACCACCAAGTGTTTTGACAATCTTACAACAAGTTCCCCTTTTTGGATTTATTCTCACGCCAGTCACTGTGCGGCTTGAATAAAGTATTTAAAAAAAGATATACTTGAATAAATTAGAAAATAATCTAGATTTTTTATCGCGACAAAAGTTCATTATAGTGCCGTTTGTCTAAGTTCAAAAGAGGAACTTTAGTCAGCACTTCTAAAACCCCCAAGACTTAAAAAGCACAAATGTAATCTGTTTCATATCCTCTTTTTCAACATTATGGTAGAACCTAGTTGTTTTACAAACCACAACAGGCAATGGTACCCCGACATGAAGATGCCCCAATCATAAAGCAGCTGAGTAAATTGTAAAAGTGTCCATATCAAATTTTAAAGCCATAAAACTGCTCCATGTTTTCTCTACATAAGGCATTAAACATCAGGTACTTTCCTTTTCAAAGGATCATCTCAGTGTTCCTTAGATATTTGAAGGACCTCTTCAACATAAAGATAAACTACTACCAAAAGAGCTTGAATTGTCCATCCAGCTGTAAAGCTTGTACCTGAGTCGCTGAGAAATAAGTTTGATAAAGTTTTCCTTTTCAATTTGGCATGAGTATCAAAATGAAAGGAGCAGCAAATTGCTTGATGTGAAGATAAAGAAGAGTCATCAGAAAGGTTTGCCACTCACCACAGCGGCTGCAGCAGACCCAGAAAGACAAGAGGCTCTCATCAGCCCTGATAGCACCAGATGAAACAGGGTAGCTCAAAGTGGCTCAGATTGAAGGACATGAATGTTTGCGTGTGTGAGCGTGTGTATGTGTGCGCTAGTCAGGCAGCAGCAGGAACATCCTTGTTTTGAATATGTAGAACTACACTATTTCCAGGAAGAGACACATGACTAAAGGGGCCCTGTGAAAAAGAAAAGTGGGGTGTTTGAATTCCCAAATCTTCAAGTCTTGAATATATTTATACATTTTTACAGGTGATTTTTTTTTGTCAGTTTTAGTTTCAATATTCCATTGTGACTTTTAAAATGGTATTGACCTCGTTTGTAACAGGTTTGAGCATTTATGAACTCATGTGGCTTGCTTTTTGTGCATTGCACGAATGAGCTCTCTTAATGAGTAAAAAACATTTAAATCAAATAGATTCAGACCATAATCAAGTAAAATCCATGCAGTCCAGGCAGTAAAATAATTACATTCAGTAAGATTTCCTGTAGTTAAAAAAAAACTATCTTGACTTCAGACAAACTTAAAAAAATTATTTCAAGTCCCACATTTAGCACAAAAACTCTTAAAACCATCCTGTAAATACTTCTTTTCACTGTTGTTTATTTCTCACTTTAATACAAAAGATCTTAAAACAAGATGATTCTTCTTAATTTGAGAACAGCTATTGGTAGCCATTATCTAAAAGCTCTGCTTCAGGTAAGAGTTGATCCACCAATCTTCCATCTATTGGACAGCCTTATACTTCTACCATCTGCACCAGCTGCTCTGTGTGCTCTGCTCTCTTAGCACGCTTGAATAAATATTTAGTTGTTCTTGTTTTCAGAACTTTCTCTCAAAGTGAAAAAGGTGCTTCAACATGCTGTTATTGTCCCCCTTGACGTGACAAGGGACTTGAAATGAGTTTTACTACTTGCTCTAAGATTTTTCTCTCTTGTCTAACATCTGTATTTTTTTCTTTTACAGTTTTTAAACTTGGGTTTGATGCAATGAGATCTCAAACGGTATCTTAGTGAGATAGTTTAAATCAATACACATGTAAAATGCTCAACTTCAAGATTTAGTTACTATAAGACATAAAAACTACTCTCAAAACAAGTTGATTAAGGCTTTTTGGCTGGATATAAGATTTTAAGACTTCGTCATGTAGACAGTTTTTGTCATGAATGAGACTAAAAAGATATTTCATCTCACTGGAGTAATTTCCCCACAAGGTATTTGAATGGTAGCTATCACATCCCAAAGAATATATATCCAGGGAGACTTCCTGCTGTAAGAATGTGATAATTCTGGCTCTGGCTGACCCCTCTGTGTTGAGAGTGACCTTTGGAGTAGCAGATTGTCTGTATCACCAAGGCTGTGTTCAGAATGCATTCATCTCCCTCTTTGAGCCCGTCTTAGCCTTTGTCAGCATGATAATAGAACAAGCTCTTAAATGGGATAGTAAGCTGTGCTTTGACCCTCCCAAGGGCACTTGAAACTAGTTGCCATATCACATTTATTAGCTTAATAAATTGTAAAATGATTTCATGGATGGAGCTTCATTTCAAACGGTGAGTGAGGCTCGGCAGAGAGCACACCCACTCAACGTTCAATCTAACAGCTGGATCTTTGCTCGGTCACTTCACTGCTCTCAAAATTATAATGGAGGCAAAGTTTTTAATCTAGAGGGGACTAGAGGATGACCTTAATGCATAGTGGTGGGTTTCTGAATACGAATTAACTGGAGAAGAGAATAGTAGGCACTAATTAAAAACACATTAACCGGTTATCATGAGTTGACATATTTTTTCTTGATCTTATTTTCTAATCAGCAGTAATGAACAAAATGTTCTCCCTCCACTGGGTATTACATGCAACGTTTCAGTGAGCAGTAAAATTAGCTGAGAGGCCCGAAGCTAAGCTGAACTGATGAAGCTTGGGTGCGTTTGATTACACGTCTTGTACTGTACTTAACAGAATGCTGTCTCCTTTTTAGATTCTTGCTCACATTAAAAATGTGTCTATTTTCAAATTAGTCACTGCTGTAAATATAATTTCTAATCTATCTTCGGCTATATGGAGAATTACTGCACTTAACTGCAATCAAAAAGTCAATGGCTGTGGCTTTTGGTAATCATGAAGGCTTTCTTTCAAATCTTTCAAATCTTTGACTGTCCTCAGTTCACAATCATTCGACTCATGCACGCACACTTATCTCTTGATGCATTTTAACAACAGGTAAAATAGTGATGAAATGCATCAATAAATAGGGGTTTTCTCTTTCATTGACACTAGAAAATGACTATAATGTTGTGTACTATTGAACATTTATGCAAAAAGTAAGACTTTTTAAGTTTTGGATTCAATAGCAACAAGTTCTCATTTAAAGAGAACTTAATACCAGCTCGGAGGCATAGTGGTGAAGATGTTATGGCTTAGTGTTACTTATACTGCCACTGCCTGAGTCGCTGATTTATTCATCAAATCAACATTATATTTAAGACTGTTGAAAAAAGAAAATTGGTGCCAAATATCCAAACGTTGAAGTGGAATGAGAAGTGAACTTTTTTTAAACATAATTATCCATGTTTTCAACTAAAGAATATCCCATGAAACAAATGTTCTGCACTGGCCAAATCAAAACTCATACTTGAATGTCATTAAAATATTGACAGAGGATTTGAAACAAACATGCAAGGAAATCTGAGGGAATTTGGAATGATGCAATAGGCCCTCAAGAGGCTATTTCTGCTGAAAGATGTAATAGAAGCTGTTTACATTTCATAGGTGTTGATATTTTGGCTGAATAAATTTCCTTATGGTGTGCAACAATGTCTTTAACAGCGGGCACAGGTTCAAAGAAAGAAAAAAAGGAAAGTTGTTTTGATAGTGGTTATAGTTGTAACACATTAGACGTTTCCTCCACACTCAGACCTGGTGAACAACAAACACAGTGTCTACAAAAAATCTGTATTTCACAATTCGTATCCATACAGAAGAAATCAAATATTACAGCTTCACAACTGTGAAGACAGATTTATAAGGTTAATGACATTCTGGCTCAAGTATGCAATGGCCTTAGTATTACTATGGCCTTATTTATGAATATATTTGATTACTGCAGTTTTTGAAATGTGTTTCTCAGTAGTACATGAGTCAGCAGCCCTATTTAATCAATACATTTTGATATATTTTCTAAGGGGCAGAACACAAACTGAGAAGATTTAGCTTCGTAAAAACAAAACTTGTTTTTAAAGATGCTCTAACTTTCCCACCTTAAAAGAAACTCTACATTCCTGACTTATTTGGAAATAACTTTATAACTCCACAGTTTCTGTCTTGTCAGAGTATTCATCACCTTTTATGTTCAGATCTGTTGTCTATGGGGCTTCTTTAAGACATTTCTTCCAAACAGGAACAATAAGCCATCAATATGTCTATATCATAATCTGCACAAAGTCTTAGCACAACCATATTTCACAGTAACACAGCTTGATGTTCCGATTGTCTTGAGTCTTTATACAAAGAAAAGCGGCCACTTCTCTTTCACTGCTGTGCTCATATTAAGGGTTGGTCGAGTAAGCATCTAAAACACTATATGCTTCTTAGAGAGAGTGGAGAGGGTCAGACAAGCCCTGACTCACGTTCCTGCTCCTTACATGCACCCAATCCACTCCTATCTAGTTCCTGTCACACACCAGCTGCAAAATGGAATTGACTATTGATTTCCCTCTTACCACAGGTCAGTGGCAAGTTATAGTGAGCACTCTGAGAGCCCCGAGTGGGACAACAAGAGTTAGGCAGGAGGAGGAAATACACACATTACAAATCACACAAGCACATACCTACTCATCCTTGTTAACCACGATATTTTCCAAGCTCGTAGAAAGGTCAGCACTGCTTTAAGAGTTGTGTATCACAATATGCACAGTGCAACACACACACAGGACGAGGCAGTGGTTTGATGAAAGCATGCTGGGATTTAATGGAATGAGTTGATGGAAACTGGTGGACATTGCAGAAAACACAAAGAAAAGTTTATGTTCTTCAGTTTTGTTGTAGTTTGTGACCCCACTTCCCTTTCTCTTCTATTTCATTTTTTGAAGGTTTTCAAAACATTTTCCTTTAGTTATGTTTTGTAAAATGCACCTGAAACACTGAAGTCTTTTGCAAAATGCTGGGTTTACTGACAGTTCTGTTCATAGTGTGTCTCTTGAAAGGTTATGATTTATGACGTGTTGGTTTGTGAACTGTTATATTTTCTTTTGTCGTGTTTTTTAAAATACCTTCCAAAATGTCAGTGTTTTTTGAAATGTCCATCTTGTTACCATGTATAATATTTACTGATGTTCTGTCATTTTAGGGTCACCGTAACAAAGCTTGGGGAATATCTTTTTTTAAACACTCCTACAACACAACAGAGATCAAATCACCACAAACAAGTGTTTTTGCTCTTGACTGTCTCATCAATAGTTCATGCAAAAATTAAAAGTTAGTATTTCCTCAGATTTCTAAGCATGTAAACAGTTCAAGCTCCCATATGTGTTATTTGCCAGATTCTTTTGATAACAACCATCATACATCCAGTTGTAATGTGTCAAACCAGAGGAATAAAGCTCTTTTTTTTCCATAGATAAGTTAAAACAAGCAACAGGAACCGGGGGACTGTGACTGCTCGTGTGGCACATGTTTGTGTGGTCTGCAGTGGTAGCTATCTGCCATTTGCAGCTGCTCATTGCTAAATGTGCTCAGTGTACCTGCTAGCATGGCTATTTAGCGGTTCAGCTCATTTGCTACATTCAAAAAAACACAAAAGCAGCCATATTCAGCGGAGTGAGAGGAAACGCAGTTCTTTGTGTCTGTACGTTTTGCAGGCATGCAGCTTTGGAAATGATAAAGAGCACAGCTTCTTCCCAAGCTGCTGCTCTGGTTTGCAGCAAAAACTTCAAGTCTAGGGTGGCACAGTCTGAATAGCAAAAAATAACTATAGTTTGTGCAAAAATGTTTAGATGTAAAGATACACTAGCTGTGCACCAAATACCTGTTCATGTTATTTTACATGTCGTCAGAACTTAAAACAAGAGAATAATCCAGCGGGTGTAAATAGAAACTTGCAAGGATTGCCTGTAATATGTTAAAGCAAAAAAAAAGATGCATTGAACCACCACAGATTTCATGGTCTAAATCCTTTCAAATGCAGATGAGAGGTTGTTTGACATCTTTTCTATTTGGGTAAAGCAAAGTGTAGCAGCATGTCAGGAAACAGGTTTTAATATAAAGAGGTTCAGAGAGGTGAATTTGTCAGAAACTAACATGTATTGCAGGTTTTGACATCAAATGGGAGCTGCTGCTGATGAATATGGTTCAACCCACATGTTTACACAGTTTATTCTCCACTGACTTTCATTTTTCCCTATTTTTAAAGAGTGTACACAGAGTTATTGATCAAGGTTGGGGCGGTGCAGCGATGTCAAAGCACACGTGTTGTAGACAAGTTTTTAACCTTTGAGGGGAATGTTTTACTCATTTTTTGAGACGGAGATAAACATATTTTCAAGATTTACTCTACACTGAGCACAACATCACATTGCTTCAAACTCACTACTGCTGAATGGTCCTCTTGTTCTGACCAACTAAATATTCTTTATGATGTATGGCTGCTGTGGACCGCCTTCCTTCCGGCTCCACCTACAGAGTTGATTGCTTTACTTTGTTCTGCCACTCATTTCCTCTCACGTTCCAAGCGACTGCTCATAACAGACTCTCTCTCTGGCTCCTGATTCATTGATTTACGGAGTAAAAAAAGACAAAACAAAAGGAGGGTCGATCAGTGGAGCACCTTACTCACCTTCCTATGGTTTCACGAACTGGAACTTCTAGCAAGCTATCAAAAAAGGTACAAGAGTCACACCCCTCTTTCAATCCTGTGAGGAAAATTTTGTGGTTCCAGCTTTTGTTCTGCATAAAATAAAAAAAATGTTTAACTACATTACCTGAAGCCACTCATTTTCTGTGTTCAAGATACCAATCAAATGTCTTATCCAAAAAGCCAAAGCTACTTGGAGACTAAGCATAACCATTAGTATTTACAGACTGAACACACCACCATTTGTCAAAGGCCAGCCTTCTGAACCTAAACAGTAAACAGAAACTGTGTATGAACAATTTAAGCCAAAAGGATATTTTCCCATTAGAACCAACAGATGGCACTCTAGTAACACGCAGTCCCACATAAATCATTTGAAAACAGGGAAAAAGAAAGAAAAGGAGGCATAGACATTTCTACATGTATGAATTTATATTCCAAAAGCCACATGTGAAATGTTTTAGTGTTAGGAAGCAGCAAAACAGGCACATATACTCTTAATTTGGACATGACTTTTCAGCATAGAGCTGCAAAAACATCAGTTATGCCACAAAATTACTGGTCAGTCACGTCACAAGAACATCTGACAAGACCATGTCGGGCCTTTTGATTCCAATTTATTTAAAGTTGACCTCACCTGGGTTTCATCAGATATTGAATAATAACTTTACCTGGTGCAAATGGCCTACTATTGTGGCCTCTGTACAGATTGTGAGCAAGACGAACAGGATACCTAATCAGTTTCCAGTTACCGTGAAAAGGGATTGCGCTCACCCCTCTGTTGAGGTGGCGATACAGATGAAGGACAGGGACTGCGTTTCCCAGGGCATTCATGGGCCTGCTGTAGTAAGCACGACCCCCGCTTCGGGGTGTGGAGATTTCACTCGGAGTCATGCCAGGTCTATTTGGGTCAGTCCCGTCAAGTTTAAGGTCAGGCTCATCGTAGACATATGGGAGTGGCTTGTGACCTCGAGGATTCAGAGTCAACAGGTCGGACTGACCATGGGCTTCAGCCAGGGTTGGGAGGGCAGCCTGCTCCCCCACTTCAGAGCTGGACTCAGGGTTACTCACTGATCGTCCTCTAGGAAACATGAGCATTTGGTTGGTGGTGTATTCTGGTGTGTAAGTGTCACGGCTCAGAAGGACTCTGCCAGCGCTCCTGGGGTGAGCTTGTTCATACACAGAGTCATCAAACGGGGCTTCTGGCTGATTGTGTTGGTAGGAGGCCATGCTAGGTTCACTTGCAACTCGGTCACTGTAACGTAGCATTTTAGGGTCCAGCACACTGGGAGCTGGTCCAGAGAGATCAGGGGCTCCATAGTCTCCAGGATACTCCAAATCCAAGGCAGCTGCTCGAGCTATAAGAGAGTAACACAAACACACGTATTAAATTAACATTTCCTGCAAGCGGTTTCATTGTTTTGAAATGTCAAGAATACCTGCTAATAGGTAATTATAGGAGAGCAGAAACATCAATTAGAACACATCGCATACCTTTTGCTGTTTTAGCACAATATGATCCTCCAGCTGACACAGAGTAAAGCACAGCAGAGCTGCAAAAGAAGAAAATAAAAACCCAAAAACACCTGAAGCCAAGCAGCCATGAGTCCTTTTAAAACAATGAGAAAACTTTACTTCTCAATACCTGAGAAAAACCAGCAGAAGGAAAGACATCTCTGTAGTCACGTAACCAGTAACTTCATGACAGCACAATTTACTGAACCACCTCCCTCTCTTGACTTCTTCTGCAGCCATATGGACTGGCAAAGTCCTTACCCTGGCTTGATTTACTAATTACAGACAGCTGGTTGTCAGAGAGACCAAAACCCAACCACTGAATCCAGCCAGCCACTGGTAAATTGTTTCATTGCATGAAAGGAGTTCAAATGCATGCTTGAATTCAACAACACAAGATATTTCGATTTTTCTCATTTAAGAGAAGTGAAGCCCACGGTTTTGCCAATCTGTTATTCGCACTCTGCTGCGGAAGTTTGCAAAGCTTTTTTAAAAGTCCTTTGACATGTCACTTGATCAGTTTTGTCATCGCTGTAATGTCACCTTATATCTTTATATTATCGGAACAGGTAGCTAATTAAACTTTCTAATTCAGTGGACCTAAAAGAAAAATAATGACATACAATTTCCGCATGATTACCATAACCACAACAAATTTTAAATTATCTCATTAAGCCTGACCTCTTTCATTTTAAGGTTCACCGAACACAGGGAGAGAGAGAACACATGGAAGTGCACATACATAAAGACTATTTTTGCGTTGTTTACATAAACACGGCCAGTTCATTTTTAAGCAAGCACCGACTGTTGTGCATTAGAGGGAAAGGAGCAGAGGATGGATTCTTGTGGTTAGAAATTGGTGACAATGAAGCTGCTGAGGGTGGGGGAAGCATTTAATAATTCACCTAAATTATTTCTGTCAGGAATGACAAGCCAAACAGGGGCTTGATTCAATTCTGTAATTGCACATTCACCTTTACCCTGAACCCATACTTGGGTAATTAATAGGCCTGAACTTTATTTGAAAAGTGGCGTGGCAAGTAATGGAATTCAAATTGCAGGTGATTTGAGACCTAAGATCTGAACGCTCGCTTGGACAAAGAGCTCATGTTATTTTGCAACCAGTGTTAGCCAGAGCGGTGTGATGCCAAAAGGTAGCATCGGCCCTCAATCAACCCACAGACCTAACCTTTTACTGCACCTTGAAGACCATCCGTCTGTTTTAAGGGTGGACTAGACTTGTTTTGAACTTTGCTATGTGACTTCTTGACTTCTGTCCAAGTCAAGGTAATGTCCAAACCTAGTAAGGACACAGACAATCAGTCTTTCTGCTACACACTGTGGTAGTAGCATCTTTGTTAGCAAAGTGACTTCATTGGCCTGGTGTTGCTTAACTTTACCAGTAACACTCAAACACTTAAACCTCTTGTGGACGAGGTTAAATCATTTGACATGCACCCTCTGGCAGTAAGATAATGGTACATAAGGTCAGCAATGGAGGATTGAGGCTCCACCTTTCAACCTCGGGGTGATGGTGAGGTCCCATCAGTTCCTGTGGGCCTCATTTGTGATTACCAGACAGCCTGAAATGTAAGTCACCAGCAATGCCAATGACAAGGCAGCCTGTTTAGATGACCAAATGAACCCTTACACCTCAGGGGTCAGTAATGTTTTTTTTTTTTTTTTCAACAAAAAAAGGTGGCACATCATGTTCTGCCCATCTTATTCATTATGCAATCTCTCACATTTGTTTTTGGCTAATTTTCTAAACTCGTGTAAATATGTATCAGAATCAATTAGGCCGAATAATGTACAGTCCTTAGAGGATTCACATCAAAGCACACAATCCAATTAAGAGTGTTTACTGTTTAGATTGAAATGCTCAGTGTTCCGCTCTTAAACCCAATCCGCATATCAGTAAACAGTGTTTGCCAGAGTGTCTTTTCTAGTGGTTGTGTGGAGGCGTGTGTGTGTGTGAGCCTGCATGTACGTATCAAGACGGAGACAGAGGGAAAACATATGCAGCCTTGTAATCTCTGTTACGTTTCTGTATGCTTGCTTTGCATGTTAGGAAGGCATTTTCTAAAAATGAGATTGAGAATTAAAGATGTTTTCACATGAAACATTAAACTGCATAGTGGTGTCTCAGTGTAGACAAGGATAAAGCAAAAAGAAACATCAAAACAATTTACCTTTTATACATATCTTTAAAAAAAGGTATTTACATGATACTTTCCTTTTTTTTCTCTCTCCACACTGCAAATCTTTGGAAAGTTGGGTGAATGACTTCATGCATGGAGACTGTAAAGGATAAAGAGCGTGAAGTGAGGAGCAAGTTTTTGAAGCTTGAGACTGCGCGTGACAGAAACTGAGCAGTTTGAGAGTCGTGAGTACAATGTAACAAATCTCTCTCTAAAAAAGGAGAAAAACACTTGCAGCAAGGACACAGTAGTTTATCGTTATCTGACAGCACATCGACTTTACGTGCATTTTAAACATGTTAGTAGAATAAATGAGTTTGACATGATTTTACAAAGAAATTCACCGTAGGATGCAAGATTTCACATGACACCCACTCATACTGCAGTTTGTAGAAGATACTGTTTTTTGTTCTTTGTTTTTACCAACGGTGCAATGCGAGGAGTCACATTTTGCTTTCATCTATTGCCACTGGAAATGCAGTTGTTGGGTCTTGTTGCGGTGCTGCTAAACAACTAACATCACGTTTCACATGAAACATTAAATGCTTTCATGTTTCAATCTTTCAGCCTTCAGTTTAGCAAATTCTCTAAACATTCACAATGTGTGACATGTTTCAGTTGGATCAAGCAAGCAAAGTCCCTCAATGAGGTCCCAGTTGGTCCCCACTCATCACCATCCCTAAACAACCTGCCAGCTTACTGACATCTCATTCTGTCTTGTTTGGTCCTGTGTGACTTGGATAGCTTCATGTTAATGACATTTCAGATTACACCTACCTCGCATTTTGTCTCTCTCACCAGTTTTATATCAACATGTTGCACAAAATCAGTGCTCTTCTCATCAAATGACGAACCTTTCTTTTCACATTTTGCCATCTGTGCTCACTGGGATCATCATTAATTCAGTAATTCACCACACACAATGCACCAGAATGCTAATCTAGCAGAAGGATGAATGTATGACAGAAAATCATTTAATCGCCTGGTTTTATCCACTATTATTGGTTTGGAACCGTATCAACTGCTATTGTATTTTTCATTTCCAAGGATAATAAAACACAGTAAGATACTGTTGTAAATCCTTTGTAGATATTATGCAGATCATTATATCTGCTTAGTATTTACATTGCATGACCAGGTTTTATTCTAACAGTAATGTGCCTGTAGTTAAGTAGTCAGGTCAATGGACTGAAAAAATGTGGATTTAGAAGTGACCGTGGCTAAGTTCCCAACTTCTCTGGTTCCACTGACTGGCAAACAGTTGTTAGGTATGATACTGATCCAATATATTATAAAATATCCCTCATTTGTGTCTTGCTTTGTATAAAGGCATATGATAAATTAGATTACCTCTGTTATGACATTTGGATTAATGAAAGAGTATTTAATGTAAAGTATCCTTTTTTTAGATTAACAATTGCAGCTGGGGCTTTACTGAATTTCAGGTTACTTTTTCACATTTATACTGTTTCACCGCTGCCTCCTCATTCCTCCTCTTACCATGGTGGACGGCAGATACTGAACTCTTTGAGCTCCTAGGCTGAGGCTGCCTCTCGAACATGAATAGCAATCAGCAGAGGGAGCGAGGGAAAGGAGAAAGCAACACATACACACTCAACAAGCAACAGTTTCCTTTAAAAAAAAAGGAACAGTCAAAGCATACGCATAGATGGCCGAGAATGTGTACAGGAGGAAGCAAACCATTTGTTTCCGTATTACTGAATTAGTAAGTCTTCCAATTCATCTCCTGTTCATGCAGCATTCATTATAGAGTCTTTCCTGCACCAGGCATGCTGAGCCTGCGATTTGAGCCAACAATTAATTTAGCCTTCTGTGGAGCCTATCTTTTTCATCTTTTAACTAACTGAACATAGGCTGTTGCAATCTGCCCACCTTTCCAGTATTTCCAAAATGAGAAAAATATGCAACAACAAAATGCTGTGAGTCCTAAACCATAATTAACAATGACACCACCAGGATGGCTCCTTTAAATTCCAAACCAATTAGGAAAAAGGGAACAGTCAGCAAACATTTCTTGTGATATCCCAAACGAATGCCCCTCGTGGCTGGATGCTGTGTTTGTGCGATGGTTTGCACTGGGAACACTGTCACCTGTCAGGCTTCATTTTAGTGTTACAGATTCCACGTCGCATGGTGTTGTCCCGAATCTTCTATGTGTGCTCTGAGCTCAGAGTCAGGGATTAATTACTTATGTCTGGATCTACACAGGCTGAGAAAGCCAAGCAGGATACTTTAGAAAGAGTAATGATGGACCAATGGTGTCTTCTTTACTGGGCCTTTGATGTCCAGGAGGTGCTTAGTTGCATTTTCTGACAGGATTAGATTTATGAGCAAATAATGTGTGCGTGAAACAATACTCCACTACAACTCCACTACATCCCTAATCTTGTAAAACCTGTATGTTGGCAAATTGTGCTGAAAAACACAGAAATCCTTTGTCTTATAGGACTATTTAAAACATTACAATTTGCAAGCTATGATGCTATCCTAATAGCAAGAATGTGAACTTAAACAGCTGTTTGTATGAGATTGAATTCAGCTGAATACAAAAAGGGTGAAATACATTGGTAGAATACGTTTTAATATAGTATATCTCATCAGCAATTTGTGTTAGAAAACCATACTGAGGGAACCTATGTTTACCTGTTTAGGTGTGCAGGTCTGATGTGAAAAATGGGTTGGCTATATCTTATTCCTGTATGTTGTTCCTTTTTTAACATTTTAAAATGAGTCACACCTGAACAATTTGTTTCTGAAAAATGTTCCTAATGCAAGTTTCTGACCTTAAAACACTGTGCTTCAGTTTTGTTTTTATGGCACTCTAACATTCATTATGGACATTCCAAACAGCACTTGACATGTTTTTTTTCCAGTCTAATGCATCGCATTACATTTTGCCTATGTTATTTATCAGTAACTGGATATCAACACATATTTTGTATGTGCACTATGGCTGACTCATCAAAGAAACACAAGAGGATATTATTGGAGGAAGCACAGAAAAGAAAGAGTGAAACAATAAGACCAGAACCACGATTACACTGGGTTTCACTTGTGAGAGAGAGCTCAGAGAAGAGACAGGATTAACACAGATGCTGAGTTAGCCTCCATCAGCAGGCGCCGAAGCGTAAAAATCTGCCAACGTTCAGATTCCGTTCAAGTGATTCAGCGGTTCCCTGTCTGTGATTGGCTGGATAGTAGCAATTTATTGCTATTGTGATCACTTGAGTTATGAAGTATAGGTGAATCGTAAAATCATGGCCTTAATTTGGTCCCGCCCATTTGCGCCACTCCAAACCAGTAAAGCCTAACCAGATTTATGACTGTTGTGTCGAGGAGAGGTTACACACATAGGCTGTTCATATTTATTCTTTAGTTTTGTCAAGCTATCCACCTCAACCATAAATAATTGACATCAAGATAATTTGTTGTGGTTTGCTTCTGCTGACTCCTGCTACCAGATTTATATTTTCCTTTTGCATTAAGCAACAATTTATTTTACCTTAAGCGGTGGTAATACCACTCCCTTTCTCCTGAGCTGGAGCCACAACACTCTTATCATTATTGCCCTGAGGAATTGAAAAATACAGCAAGGAAACAATTTTCTTTTTTTTTCTTCCTTGTTTTTTAAAAATCACAGTGAGGACATTAAAAAGGTTAAAACAACCTTGCTCAGCATTCAATCTAAACTCGACTCTTCACTTTGACAATTGCGCCATGAAAACAATAACAGCAAAATACAGCAGAAATTTTGTTTGAGGGCACAAAGCTATGGATTAAGCCTTGTGAATGCTTGTATTGCTATGAGACTTTGTTGGAAATAGTTTTCCTTATGATATAATCGTCAATACAGCTTCACCATATTAAAGCAATGTAGCTCAGAATAACAGCAATTCCGCTGTCTTAATGCATAAAATAATTGTATTTCTGTGCGTGATAAACTCGTAAAATCTTGTTTACAGGATTTGAGGTTCTTTTGAAAACGTGTCTTTTTACACCTGATCAAATATATTCTGTGAATATATATTTTTTTTAAATCAATTGAATTGACATAATTTCTATTATGGGTAAAATATGTTTTCCACATGATCAAAGTTATTATTTTTTTCAGATCTAAAAAGCACTGAATAGGCATGATTTTCATTTATAAATCCTTATGACTGTTGTACATGTGTTTGGAGCCAGATTTTTCCTCCATGTGTTGCCATGAATGGTTAAACAGAGCTTCATCTGATCCATTCCAGCTAAGGTTTGAAACAGGAATCGTCTTGCTGTGAGGCAGCAAAACCAACTACTGAAATGCCAGCTACAAATAGGATGAAATAACCACTGAATGAGATAAAGAAATGAGACAACTTGGTCTTTAAGCTCAAAGCAAAGGAGCCTGAAAGAGGTAAACAGAATTGTTTTACTACAATGCTTTGTCCTCTAACAGAGCCAGGCTGGCCACTCATGCTCACAAACATTAAACATGGCTGCAGCAACATGAAGCTCGATAACTTCCTAAGTGATCATTTTGTGAGTGATGAACTCAGTAATAGAATGATGTGTGTAAAAATCACTGCCAAGAAATACAGACTCAGTGGAATTAGTTGTTTTGTTTGTTTTTAAATCGGCAAATCCGTCAACATTCAAAAAGTGTTACATCAATGATAAAAAGTACATTTTTGATACTCATACTCTCATAATGTGCTCTGCATTAATAACTATTATGTTTGAACAAAAAATGTTTTTTTTTCCTTTTTTAAATAAGTCTTTTAAAAAAAAATAAATGTAAAAATTACTTAATACTAATATTAATTTGAAATATAATGAGCTACAGAAATTGGTTAAAACATTTTAAAATCATGATTTAAGTATCTGCCTGCTGTGTATTTTGGTGCCTCGATAAAGGTGCAATTTCTTTGCTGTATCTCAAAAGACCCAGGTTCTTGCTATCATATCTGAAATCACCTGCTACAACGTAACACTTATCTGTTATTCTGGAAGCCTATCTTTATGTCAGATCTTTTATCAGACCTATAATTTTTTTTACATGGATAAGAAATAAGTACAGATTCTTTTTCATGTAACTAGGAATTGTACCTCTGAAAAACTGCTTCTGCCACTCTCATAACCCCTGTACAAATCAATTTAAAGCTTTTTTTAAAACATGTTTTAACCAGGGCTTTGATCATCCAACTTCCTGCCATAATCTGTGGGTTTTTGTTTTGGTTCTGTTGCTATCTATTTGGTTTTCTGGTCTTTTGTCATTTTTGGGTTCTGTCGTGTTTCTTTATTCATTTTGTTGATCTGATCCCCCTTGTATACGCTATCAGCTCTCCTTCCTGTTCCCTGCCTCTGGTCATTAACTGTCATGCCTGTTTCTAGTCTTATAATTAGCTCATCTGTATACAGTATATGCCTCAGGTTTTCCTGTCTTCATTCCTAGCTTCATAGCTATTTCCCAATTTTGGGCCTGCACACTTCAAAGTGCAGATTTGTTGGCTGCATACCTTGCAGTGGCGGGCTAAGTACTGTCCCAATTCAAAAGCCTCAGAATCCACCTTACAAATTCAATTTGGCCTGTAACAAAGGCTTGTGGTGGTGTATTTTGTGGCATCTTTCTCCCATAATTTATTTCACACAAGATGGAAGGCAGAGCCACGGCTCTGATGTCAGGGAGTGAGTGGCAAAGTGTTGAGTTTTTAAGTGTTTTTAAGTGTAAGGTGTAAGTGTTTATTTTACCTTAGAGATGTGACAGAGTATAAAAAGTAACTTCAAGTTTGTGGTGCATTATAATTGTGTAATATTTAATAGTTGTGAATTAGTTAATGGTTAATGAAGAATGTCCTGGCTTTTTTTTATCCCCATTTTTCTAAAAAAGCCAGCCACTCATGTAGATTTTAGCACAAATATTTGGCTCCATTTCATTTAAAAAAAAAAAAAGCAGTTATCTGAAGAATAAGCAGAATGAGAACACTTTTATACCTGGAGTTCCTGGGCAATAGGGGACTGGAGCACTATGGGAAATTCTCACACACTATGTACAGGTAGATTGCCTTATTTCACAAATTAATAAACAAATGAATGTGCAGCCTACAGAGGTCACTCCAGGCTGCACAGTTTGAAGTGTGTGGACCCTGAATTGGGACACAGCTGCTAGTGTCTGTGCTAGCTGCCAGTCTGTTCCGTAATCTTTGTGTTCTGGTTTTGTTTGACCTTCTGTAGTTTAGTTTCCAAATTTTTCATTCCTTCTGTGTTTTTCTGTTCAATTAAATGATCTTTGCTCATAATCCAACATTGCCTCCGTATGCCCTGCAATCAGGTTGTTCCAGCTCGTCTCCTGCGTCCGTTCTGTGACACTCTACTGTACAGATTGCATTCACAGTCTATTGAAGTGAAAAGAAAAACAGAGGTGGTAACTGTTCATTGTGGTCTAGCTGTGGCTAAGTTTATTTGGGCAAATATTTTCTGTGACACTGAATTATTCTAATCAGAGGTTGAAACATGTTTACATGAAAACCAAATATAGGCATCTGAAAAGTTGAGTGTTTAAATGATCAGAAGTAATAATTCAGAGTAAAACACTTATATAAAACACTGGACTGGAATTTACTGTGCAGAAAATATAATGAAAAAATAAGTGGGGGAAAAAGTGCTTTTCCAACATTTCACCCCACTGAAAAGCACATAAGCTGACTTCTGATAGCTACTAACACCCTGGGAGTTTAGGAAGACCTTTCCAGTTTAGTTCACTGTATGACCTTCCAAGGTCCTTAAATCCATGAGTTTTACTTCCTGAATTTATTGCACAGGAATGTAAAGAATACTGTAAAGGACATTTAGTCAAAATCTTCAGCTATCTTTAACTCTTCTAAGATCAAAGATACATTTCAAAATTGCAGCTGACATGTTTTGCCTTCGGGGAAACACATCATCTCACAATGACCCTATCTTGACTTGTGCACGTACAGATAGAGGACGTTTATCCCGAACAGTGAGAAACTATTGGATCTCTTCTCTGACTAAAACACCTTTCTTATTTGACTGGATTGTATTAGTCCAATCTGATTTAGGTGAACAGCGTTGACAGTAACAGAAAAAGTCAGGATGCTGGTGCTGTAGCCTACTGATGCTATACACAAAACACTGCAATTACTTTTTGCATGATGTTCCACCTTCTGCTTGCTCAACCCAGGCACCGTTTTGGAATATTTCTCATTGTTAAAATGCATCTGGCACAGGCAGTCACCTATTGTTGGGTATGGGTGGGCAAACAACCGCAGATAAAGTCCAGTTCTCTTCTCTTGACATCATCTGGTGGTTCATACATGTAAATATCTTTTTCTTCAAACAGTAACTATCAATGCACTGTTAAATAATACAGGTTTTGTTTTAATTCTCAAGGTATTTTACAGAAATACTGTGTGATTAATGTAACATATTTTCCTAGTCCAGAGATAAAGGCTACAACTCAGGGAATCAGATTATTTCTTTGTAGAATCAACACCGGCATTGTTTTGCTGGTGTCAAAAAACCTTTTGGGTTCTCTATTAACCCACAACAAGACATTTATCACATGTGTTTGTGAAAGATGACAGATGGTCACATCAATTTCTTCTTCACAAAAAGACATCAGTGATGAGAGCTGTCATTAGTCATATCGGTGCAACATTTTAACACTGAATGCATCAACTGCCAGGGGCCTATCTTAGTTTTTTAGCTTGCCATTTCCACAAATCTGAGAAATTCAGTTCAGGCTCAGGTAAGGCTTAAGAATGAATCTAATGTTTGGCTCTTCAGAGGACACCGTGGGCTCCCGTCATCGAGTCAGCAGGGAGGAAGTTACTTGGGCCTGGATTAGCTTTGAATGCCTCATAAATGGGAAGCCAGGAGCAAGTATTAGCTGGCTGTGACAGACTGTGAATCAGCCGCATGCCTGTGGGTGTAAAGCCTGCTGGTAATGCCAGTCTGATCCATTGCACATCTGGATGTGCCCTGAAGTTGTAGCCATGCCGCTGGTGTAGTTGGCGGAAATTAAGTTCTGGAGGCTTTTGCATTGAAGCTGCACCGAGTGGTACTGTGATGGAAGGAGAGATGGGGGGAATGGGCCCTGAGAGGAGGAGATAATACTGAAAAAATGCGGACAGCTCTTATGGGTGATCCTGAGATTGCTGCCATGCCTCAGTTCTTCCATCATCTCTATCACACTGAAAACCCAACAAATATTTATTTCACCTACAAAGAAACCGAAAAAAAGTTTCTTTAAAAAAAAAATAACAACAACAAAAAAATGCTTAAATCTCCCCGTAGCACAGCACAGACCTGCAGAGTCAAGGTCAAGCACTCCTGTTGTCTCGTTTTTGGCCTGCAGACAAGAAGTATGCATTTAATGAATGGGTGGCGGGTAGTCTGAGTGGTAATTGGCCTCTGCCTCATTAATGAGGAGAGGACAGTTGATGTAGAGGGCAATGCATCGACTGCATTGATTGTATCAAGAGTAACATACGTTCTAATAGCTTCTGTCTACTTCTGAAGTCAACTTTCAGGTACCTCGCCATCTTTGATACTGCAGGTGAAATGTTATTGCTAAGAAGCTTCATTGATTCACTTATTATATGAAATTAGATGCTTTCAGCTGAGAAGCTCTCGGTATTAATTGGAATATGATTTTTTGCATTTCTTCTGAGGATGCTTAACATGGTTGCCATTGTTACAAAAATAGCTTTTCAGATTCCCTGTTCCCTATCACAGCTTTGTGCTTGTTTTTCACAGAGCTGCTGTGTGGCAGGAAAAAAAAAGAAAGAAAGGATGGTGGGTAGGATTCTTTGCTATTCTCCATATGTTGTGTCATTTGGGGGCTTGCTGGTGTCTGTGTATGCTTGGCAGGTCTTGGCTTCTTTCCTCTGATCCTGGTGTCTATGCAGCCGTCTCTGTCTGTCAGCGCCCACCTGCCCCTCTGCCTCTAGCTGGCACAGCACAATGTTTTACCACTTGGACACAATGAAAAGTGGAATTAGCTGAAAATACAACTGAAATTGCATTAGGCCACATGAAATAGGCACAGAGTGATACAGTATAACGTGTTCAAAAACTTGGGTTGTAACACAGTAGACCTTCATGCCAAAACACCTGCACTGACCCCGTCTGGCCAAATATTGTCCAAGGACTTTCAATTTTACTGTTAGTCATAGTTGTTTAGGGTTCGAGCTAAATGGAGATGGGGGAAAAAACAAATAGTTAAGATAAATGACATCAAATCATCTTTTCACTCTAGCTACCTTATACACTAAATAACACATTGACAGTGTAGAATTTCTGTTTTTTTTATCATAACACTACTATATATTTTCTTGAGAAATGTTCCTCTGAAACATTTTGAGAGATTGCCCTGCCAAAACATACACAAACTGTGTTGTAAAAACCAAATAGTCAGTTATACTTTCACTAGGATGCTTAGTAATTGCCATACAGTACACAACTAGTATAATATGGTAACATTTGTCACATCTTCCACCGTGGTGCATAAAACATATCTGCCATCTGGAAACCAACCCTTAAACTTTTCCCAGGAAGTGCAGTACACCACTCTGCAGGCTTCTGCACAGCAGTCAACAGTCATTTGGTTGTGCTGAATAAAACGAATTTGGGATATCTAATTGGCCATCATCCTAGTGGGGAAGAGAAGCAGTATTGCAAATACAGCAGAAATCCACTCCAGGAATGAGCACAGCTCCAGAGGGGCAATGCCTTATCTGTGCTGACAGGAAATGTCAGCACGGCGGTAAGTCCTGCACTAAATGTCGCTCAAATGGACTGAAATTCTAGAAACAATACTACAGCACACACCAGCCAACATAAACACGACCCAAATCTATATCTGCTGCTCACACTGCTTGTTGGGGGGGGGGGGCTGACGGGTCAAACAGAACAGAAAGGGACAACAGTACTGTATGCTGCGACTGCGAGGGTGGATAGACCATACATTATAAATGAAAAATATATTTGACTTTTCTCCACCTCTGGCAGCATGGCAAAGCCCATCTTCATACCCACCTTGACACACTGTCTGCTTGCTGAGGGACTAAGAGGCCCCCTCCAGGTGTGGCAGCAAGTGCAAGGTCAAGCACATTGTGTGAAAAATGGCCTCAACCAGGACAGCCAGCCACAAGGGGAACAAAACAAAGGAATATGTAATTCCCTGGTGACCCAGACACAAAAGCCATGTGTGGTGGATAGAATGTGGCTGTTTGATGACAAATGATAGGAGCAAATGATAATTCCAGTGTTGTGTGAGGGTCACAGCATGTGTCAGCTTATTTAGCTTGTCAGAGCCTGTGCTCATATGTTTACTATGCAACCTTTGGTCTCCATTTAAAATACTGTCAGACTTGTTTGCTGAAGTAACATGTTTTCTCAGTGAATTACTGTAAGCAAAGTTAGAGGTGAAGGGGTGTGCCAAAGAAATGGGAGTCTCACTTATATGGCTATCACTAGTAGCTGATACTGTTGCAGAGCCCGGGAGGAGTTCACCAACTGAAGTGCTGGAAAAATTGATTATTATCTAAAGTAAATTAAAAAGCTGATGCAATAACATAACTACAATTGTTCCATGTATGCTGTTTGTAATCATGTTTTATGATGTGATAAATTGATCCAGGATTGAAAATAGCATGTCTTTCCCATAGGAAATTCACCATTTCAGTGTCCTCACCACAAGCTTGGACTTATAGAAACAAGCAAAAAGAGACTAGGTGATGTGGGGGAAAAAAAGAAAATATGAAAAAAAGAATCACAGCAGAATAAAAAAGCTCAGACCTTGATTGTGGAGTGAACACAATGATGCCTTGAAGTGGAGCCTAATCACAGCTGCCAGTTTGGCAGCCAGTGTATGATAAATCACTTCAAATTACCCCCAAATAAAAAAAGGAATACCAACTGCCTTTCATCATTCAACTGTACAACACTTTATTCTGTGAAGTAAAAATGGAACTGGGTTGTTCAAATGTTCAGACAATAAAGTTTTTTGTTTTTTTCCATATGTTCAACCAACAACAAGAGTAATTTACTAAAACGTGAATTGATTACTGTGGCATGTTTTTCTTTTAATCATGCCGTTTCAAAATGCGCTTAAACTGTTGAAGGAGAAGCAGATGATAGAAAAGAGAAAGGGTTACACTGCATTCCACTTGGTTTGAAAGGAAACATTTGGAAAGACCGTCTAAATGTTAAAACACTTAAAACGTAAAACTTTTTTTAACTTTGCAAAATATTTATATTGTAATATATCTCAGATATGCTAGAATGAAAAAAACTTAATATGGAAAACAATGTAATACATTAATAATGACATCATTAAACCACATTTGCATTCTGCTTGGTTGCATCTTAATATATCTATTTTCTCCTCTGTTAATCTCTGTGCTCACACACAGGAACTGTACTTTAATGCAATTAGAAAAAGGATCTCATTCACATATTTTTCTACTCCTGCCGTGAGAGTTTGAACATAGTCACAAAGCAACAAAAAACAAAACAGTTGTGAACTGTTTGAAACATTAACCATCCTTAGAAGATCTTGATTTCATAAGTTTTATGTCCGAGGAAGCTGCCATCCAAATAATACCAATAATAACAATGTGTGTTCAGTGATTTTGTTTATGTTTACATGTATCATGATAACTCAGAGACAAAGTTGGAAAAGGCAAAAAAGTCTCAAATGTTTACCTCCTGTCGACTGTCTTTTGGCAGCTGCTGCTCCCCTTTACACTTGGCCTCTGTTGTACTGTGCAGCTGACACAGCAGACAACTAGGTCATGTCCTTGCTCTTTTTTAATCAAAGTAGCTGAGGCTTGTTGTAAAAGTCTCCAGATCTGTTGCTTGAATAAAAAACAATAAAAAATATTTTTAAAAGATTAATTAATTACTACTGGGACCAATAAGCAATGACTGGACAGTCCCATTATATTTTCGTTTTCTTAAAATATCAAATTTATCGATATGGAAAAAAATGATACCAGTTAACATCGTAAATCAGTCAATTTTTTATATATTTCTCACCCCTACTGTAGATGACACCTTTTTTGGTGCGGCATCATTTCAGTGCTAATGAAGTTCCATTGGACACATGGAGCATTGCTCCACATTGGAGCATTTATAGAGATTTGTCACTCAATAAAATCCAAAATATTATACTTTTTTATGTAGAATTGTTCAGAAAAATAATAATTTCCAAAGATGCCCTGTTTGCCATGTTGCTTCTGCAGCTTAGAGGAGACAAAGCAAACAGCAGTTATTGAGAAGGATTTATAGTTTAGATACAGGATATTTATTTGCAATTTGTGGTGCTGGATGTTATTAAAACCTTCTTGGTTTTAAATTTCGTTTGGTGTGCTTACATGCTAATATTTTTCAATGTCAGAGAGCATTAATGTCTGTTAAGCTTAAGATAGCTCTTCAAAAAGTAGCAAACTTCAAAACATCACTTAGAATATCTACAAAACCCATTTTGTTGGAGTTTTGATCCAATTTCTGGGACATTAGGGAAATTATAGTACAAAGCCACAAACACAAGCTGGGATGGTAACCCAAGTTTCAATAACAATGGTGGCTGTAAAGGAAACTTGAAGAGAATTTCTCACTGAAGAGTGGAAGAAGTTTTGCTCGCAGTTCCTGCTGAGATGTCAGACCTGACTAGAGCATCGGGAAGACCAACTGTCAAGTAAATATCTATTTTATCCTAGATGCTGAAATCATCACATACTTGTTTGCATTTGCATCTGTCTTTCAGATTGATTAGTTTTCATTGGAGAATTTCACCATTTTGATGTTTCTATTCTGGGTTACTGAGTTTGACAGCATGACAGGAGTCTTTTCACATTTTAAGATGCTATAAGCATTTGGGTTTCATTAACAAGTGAATAACATACTCCAAACAAACATTTAATGGAGGTTTAATCAGAGCAGTGATGGAAAGGTGTTTAGTTCAAAAACATCTGTTTAAAAGCCACCTGGGAAAAAGGAGAGCCTGTGACATTGGCTGAAAATGGAGTTAAAGCTGAATATTTCACCTTGTCTTTTTTTAAAGTGAAGACTCGAGTTCCCTAGGGAGCGCTGTGATGTGCTCTGATTCAGAATGGCGATACCTGCACTTTCACATCAAGGTAAATATGAAAGGTATTGATCTGAGGAGGAATCAATCTCACTCATGGAGTCTGTAAGTGTATTATTCATTAGTTCATCTGTCAGTCTGTTTATCCAGACATATATCCGCTTATCAAAGGATTTTCTCCCTCACTCATTGAAATCATCAAATTAATTTTTCAGACGCTGTGGCCTTTTATTGCCTGGTGACCCTGCTGATCAAGCAGGTGTAACACAGGATGTGATAATCTTTTCCAAGCTCTTGGAAGCTCTTTTCATTGAAAAAGAAATATTCACAGTATCCTAGTTAATGATAATGAGCAACTAAAGTTGACCTTTTTTGTCAGAATGGATGATTCATGTAGGTATTGATAGATTTCTACTAGAGCACAAGACTCATTTTTATCGAGTCAGAAACATCCCTATCAGCTGAAAGAATACCATAGTTGAATCAATATTTTTAACTTAGAAAGACATTTATACCAAAGTTACAGACACCCGCCATCATTTTTTGTAACACAAGCAAAGCAATTAGTGCCCCAAATTAGTCAGAGTTGACACAAAGAAAAAAAAATCTTTTAATTCGTCATTTATCGCCAACTTATCTGACACCAGATAAAGTGTTGTGATCCAGGAAACCCCTGCTCTGAGCGAGTTCAAACCTCCAAAACACTAATAGCATGCAAATGCTGTTTGACCTGGGTATAATTAACATGCCATGCTGCATACATATTCATGAAGGTCTCCTTGCTTAAAGGCACAAAGAGAAAAGAGGAAAATGACCATGATATATCTGGAGGGTTGGCCTCTTGCCAGCCAGTGATGTCTTTCTTTATTCCTCATTTGTTTGGAAACAAAAACATGGCTTTGTAGTGACATTTTCATCTACTCACTGATAGGAGAATATGTTTCCCACAACCAAATGACTTGAAACACATGTTGTCCAATCATATAACAGAATTTTTTTCATTTAATGGAATCTTTAGTATTTTGTCATTAAGTTGGATTACATCTCACAGGTTCTGACTGCAGTAATCATAAAATCAGTGAAAGCTAATGAGAATTGAGTTGAATTGGACTGACTTGGTCAAAGTTAAACTATCTTTCCAGAGACAAAAAAAATTTAAAAAAAATGACATAACAATAGACTTGAGGCTCAAGTGAACTGCCAAGCTTTAATTCAAAAGGGGATAATTTATTGATGCAGCATGTTATCACATGCTGCATTCTGTCTTACATCCGCGAGAGCACACACTCTTTCATGAGAATGAATGGAAAGTAAAATGTTGATTAGAAGCCAAAGCAGTCAGCGATCAAAAAGGAAATTACTTTTCCTGTGAATGAATTGCATATCAGGATCAATTAATGCTGTGGTGTCTTAATTAACTCACCAGAGATGAGAAATGAAGTGAGAGGGAGAAAGCTGATGCATGAAATCCAGTTTATAGGTGGAGAACCAATGTGGATTAGAACATTAATTATGTAATTAGCACTTTATTTTATATCAGTTCAGTTTATTTATGTCGCCCTGCACAACAAAAATCACCACAAGGTACTTAAATTAGAAAGTAAACAAGCTCAATAAATTTCCAATTACAGTCCAATTAATTGGGAAGCATTTATAATCAGCTTTATTGTAAACCCGTTCTTCATAATCCAGTTTAGTGCTTTTCATTACTATCAACGTATGAAATGCAGGTGTTCTATAAAATGTCTTGGCCATGTTTTTAGGCAATGAATGTTACACGACATTCCAAAACATTTACTAAAATACTCAGGCATTATGGAGGATAATGGGTGCTATTTAGACAAAGTGTGGAATTGCATGCAGTTCTATCACTAGCCCAGGGGATACGTTTAAGCTTCCACCACCATGGTGGTAGTGCTCTAAACTCTACCACTTCACTGGAATGTTGGCCACCCATTTTTTGGGATTGTATACACTCATAAAAGTTTGGCCAGCCAAGTTTATCAATGCACAAATATTAACTTTGGATCCCAGTTGGTAGTAAAAACAAAAAACCCAACAAATATTTTTAACACGGATCACTTAGAAACTGTAAAATAAACCTTTTGATTAAATTCTATAGTGAAGACTTTCTGCATTTCATGCATTTTGTTGTTACAAAACAATACATGAAAGCAACAACTCAGTTCAGTTTGTTAGAAAAACTGCCATTCGGTGCCTGATGCAAGTAATATTGTGTTACATTTGCTCACTACGTACTCCTGGCTCTTATCAGATACATTTAACAACGCATGATTAAACACTGAAATGACACTATAAAAAGTGATTTACTGGCTAACTGCACACTGAAACACAATAAAAGAAGTTCTGTATATTTTTCTTCCTGACTCTGCCTTTTTGACAACAAGCAGCAACCCAGTCACAATGGTAATGCATCCAGGACTCATGCTGCTGAGCTGATGCTCCCTCTGCCCACCTGCTCACAGTGTGCTCTCCAGAGGAAGGCCTCCCATCGACTCCATGCACGCACCTCCATGATTTATGAGCCATCTGTCGCATCTGATGGTCCTGTCGCCTAAGACAGGATGTTCCCGGCTGGCATTCTACATCGCTCTGCGTGGGCACTGCCTGGGCATGCCAAGGTCCACTGTAATTAAATTACAGCAAGAGGGAATGGAGTGTCTCCCAATATGAAAAAAAAGAGAGAGAAAACCCATCAGCCACATAGAAAGAATATAAAAGAGTATTGTTCCTTTGTGTTTGAGAAAGGTAAAATAAGCCAATCAATCCAATCTCTGGTATGTTTTCTAGTTTTAGAAATAAAAATGGGGTTTGTTTGTGCCTTCATAGTGGACAAGAGACACATCAACATACACAATAATGGCATTTAAAGAAACATTGACACGAACAAACCCTGAGAAAAAGGCACTGATACACACATCTTTCTCCAGCTGGCTGTTCATTGGTCATTATTGCCATTTTTGTTTCCTAGCATGTCTGTTACTTTAGTTATTTGGCACAATTATCTAAATTACACTGCATTTCATTAAATTTTTAATGTGGATGCAGGTTTAAATTACAAACAGGGAATTTGCCTTGGTAGATTAAAGAGATAATATGCTCTCATCAAATGAACTCTTAAACACCTGCTAAAACAGCTTCAATCAATACAAATAGTTCTATTTCAAACGGAAATACCAACAGCTATTGTTTGTCAAACTGAGCACACGCAACTGATAGAAAAGCTGGAGTCAGCAGTCATAGGTAAGACGCATGCCGGTCTGTTTTGTCCCATCCTGTCCTGTGGCATCTCTCTGTGCTCTGCTCTGATACGCTGTGCTTTGACCTGCTGTCTACCTGTCTCCTTCCTTCATGTCTGTTCTTTTACCGTCCTACCCGGTGTGAAAATAACACTGCATGATCTCTAACTCACCTGTAACTTTATCTACCACAGCTAATACAGCAGTAAAGTCAGTGTGAGGATACATTTTTATTTAGACAGAGGTGCATATTGCAAACATTCACTCATGATTTTTTGGGACAACAACACTTACAACAACTTCATAATATGTCCTCTTCTTTATTTAATCAGATAGGTCAGTGGATCCCATCATGAGGACCTCCTTCATGCATTTACCAAAAACTTATCTTACTGCCGTCTCCTTAAACAGGCTGTTCATTAATAAAATAAGATGATCTGATCCTACTTTATACTACTGAATGTTAGATGATCATAGAAAGAAAAGGCACTTTGTTGCTCAGTTAATGTGGCTGAGCAGCTTGTGTAGCTGAGGCAAAGAAAGGACAGCAGGTTTGGAATGAAGCACTCTTGGTGTGACGCTGCATTGTCAAAGAAATGAAGTTCATCAACGGGACAGCAAACTTTTAAAATGAAAGACTGATAGAGCATGGAAACAGCCTGGTGGATGAAGTGCTTGGACAGACACAATGAGGGTGCAGCATGCCTGCTAGCAACATGCTGATAACAAATGATAAACTAATCATTCTACAAAAAGTATGAAATACTAATGTCTATATCCAAGAAGCAGAAAGACTTAATGAATCTCATCAGAGACAGACATACAGAAATAACACGAATGCAGTGTGAGAGCATGATGACATAATGTGTGTTCTTGTTCCCATGGTCGTATTTTTAAAGTTAACTGCATTATCAGATCAAACCAGTCCCCAGACAATCTGGAGCAATGTGCACTTTCACCTGTATTTCTGTAAACAGTTTCTCTTTGGCCAAAGTATTAAATCGCAAAATTTTAGTGCAAAATGCACTAAAAACATTGAATCACTAGAGTTTTTTTAACATGTCAGTCTATGAGTCCGCCATTTTACGATCTAAAAAATGTCTCTTTTTGTTTTAGCAATCAGCTGCTGTTTTACTGTTTCTGTTAGCACCAGCCTCCTTGGGCTCTTCCGCTGAGCTCATCAGTGATGATGACATATTGCATCCATTTATTGTTATTACCCTCCTCTGCTTTACTACAGTATCCCTGTCTGGGGATATTCCTGTAAAGCTCTCACACTTCAACCTCTGAAAATGTTTCACACCTCTTAACCCTTAAACCCTTTATAACTGTATGTTTAGGCATCTGTTCAAAACTTGCATATCCATAAGAAAGAATTGCAGATCTGTGCAACTACAGGATCAATTTGATCTTGACCTTAAACTTTTTTGCCATTAATTGAAATTACAACTTTAAAGTCCCACCCATAGTTTCTGGTGAAGAATAAATGACGATGGCACGAAGCACAAACAAACAAAAAAAAGTCCTAGAGACGTTAACAAAAAACAACAGAACAAGAAACTGTCAAGATGAATGTATGTTTTGTTTTGGAATGATGTTGCTGTCGCTCTAAACCAGAATGTGAACATTGTCTCTGAAAAGGTCAGCCAAGATAAGGTGAAGCAGAAGAAATTCAGAGAAGTTTTAATACCGATAGTTTGTTGAAGATCGGCAAATGGCCATTTAGGCTCATAGGGCCATTTCAGGAAAAACTGTGCAAACAATAATAATGTAACAAACCAAGTACTTTTTAGACATTTCTCTGGTTAGTGGAGCCCTGCACTTTGCTTGCCTCTGGGTGGCTGGTGCACTGCAGCGCTGGCAGCTGTTGTCTTTGGCCTCCATAGCCTCTGGTCTTTGGCCATCATTGTTCTGGCTGGGGCCTCCCTCTAGGGTGGGTGCTTGGCCATCCCTGTGCCGGGCCTATTGGGGCCCTATTTGTCTGCTGCTGAAACTTAGGCGCAGTGTGGTCACATTTGCACAATCACAGCCATCACTGAATAGAATTCATTCCTACATTTTTATATTCTGCCCTCTCACTCATGCTTTTACATTGACTTTATTATCTTTCAGGTTTAAACACCAATAGCCTCATGTTCCCATATATTTTATGCTGGTGTTGTCGTTTTTATTGAAGTATCTCCTCTCAGTTTCTTACCTTACAGGTGCTCCAGATGATATTTCTACTGTTTTTTGTCTCTTTTGATGGCAGAATTGTTTCCAGCATAAACATGTACCTTAGCAATAGCCAAAATAAAGAACCTTAATGAACCCTTAAGGGGAGTCCTACATCTATAAAGCTTTATTTCCGTTATATAAATTAAGCTCCCCTTGGAAAAGCAATTTTGTCTGACACAAGATGGAAGCCAGGCCATCATTCTGCTCACAATGATTGTGCACAAGACAAGTCTTAATAACAAAAGGAAAAAGAAAGTGAAAGCCGTTAAAATATCAGTTTTCCTTCAGATTTGCTTTTCTTTATAAGCAAAAATGTTCAAATAAAACTTACAAGCAGAATACTGAAAGAGAAATGAATACCTGTTGGGGTAGATTGTTTCAATAACAGACAATTCAAGAAAAAGAAAAAGCTGCATTTGGCCATGCCGGCTAACATCTGGCAGCTTTGTAAACAGAGATGAGATTGATAGGTCCACCTGTGTGCAGTCAAAGCTTATTCTCTCAGGAGCACTGAAGTTAGATTCCAGCAGCTTTTCTCCTGAAACTAGCTGCTATGATAATACACGTTTTTTTAAATGATTTTTCTATCAGACTGGCATGTGGTTACATACGCTGCTCACATCATATGATGTGAGTTAAACTGTCTGTGTTTTTCTTGTTAAAGGTCACTGCTGGCTGTTTTCTTTCCTTTCAGTAGTGATAAGCAACTGTTCAGCACTTAAACAGAAAGCAATCATTTAAAAAGATCTGAGTGAATAACTCTTGCTTTTTTAGGATGGAAAAGGTGATAAGACACAGTTTTCAGTAGACATGGAATGAAATACCATCCATCCATCCATCCATTTTCTGAACCGCTTAATCCAATTGGGTCGCGGGTGTGCTGGAGCCTATTCCAGCTATCAACGGGCGAGAGGCAGTGTGGAATGAAATACCTTTAAACTTAAAGCGAACTGAAACATGAGTCATGTAGAGGAAAGGCCGTCTGTGTTATTGTTTCAGAAAGACCAACTTCAGTTCCGTATATTTCTTTTCACAAC
>JAVQJG010252817.1:0-25167 GCA_036024015.1 Craterocephalus amniculus | reverse complement strand
AATATTTCTGAGAATATTATTTGGTTGGTTAAATACGGTGTAATCCATCATTGCGTCTTATTTTGACGTTACGGTCATGTTGTGGTGACTTGTTGAATGCTGACTAAATAGCAAAGCTTCTTAGAAATGGATTAAAGATTCTTGCAGAGCTGTTAATCCTTGCTCCTTAACCTTTCATGCGTTTGTTGGGCGAGCAGGGCTCATTGACGGACCACCTGAAGGGTAACACTGTGACCTGGTCGGAGCTGTGTCACATAGCAGAGACCATGTCCCGCGGCTTGGCTTACCTCCATGAGGACATTCCTAGCTACAAGGGAGAGGGGCCTAAGCCTACCATTGCACACAGGTAGGATCACATATAAAGCACTCGCTGTTCTAATGATCCCCAACAGGACTTATTTTTGTGCTTGGATATTTTTATGATTTCAACATAAATGAGAACATAAATGTATATCAAAGTCATTATAGCCTGTTTCATTCAAACCCTGCACAATTTTATAGAGGTTTTGAGTTAATGGTTTGCACTTAAAAACATCACGAACTTGTGGTTTGCCAGAGTAAGTGCTGTAAATTTGTGATGGGGATTCGGTACATGATCGCCAAAATATGTTTTCACTGCCTATATTTAGAGCTTTTTTAAAGTGGTACAGAAACAGTGATTTTTTTTCCCTTTAAGTAGATATGACACAACTGTGCTACTGAGGTGCAGTCTGTGTGGATGGACTACAGGATAACAGCTGAGAGGAGGGCGTTATGTGCAGCAGGGAAAGATGAAGAAAATTATAATTGTCTTTTTTTCCATAGAAAGGTTTTTCGTGGCATGAAGTGACCCAGGAGTATCTAAGTAGGAGTCATAAAGAAAGTCATTTGGATTCTCTAAATGTTAAGGGAAGGAGTTTAAATGCTCTCCTTTTTATGTCCTTAAACAAAGTAAATACTGGAGCAACTTTTTAGAAAGGAAAGGAGATGGATTCGTCCCAAAATTCATTGCAGTTGCATATTTAAAAGGGATGCTCAGTTTTATTTACCCGGTCACACATACAGACAGGAGGTGCTTGGGCAGCCTATGACAACAATAACTGTCATTTTGTGCCATTTCCTTTTAAGATGTCCAACTATGATATGAAAGCAATATTGTATTATGTTTAGTAGAATAACAAGATACATGTGAAATAGCTTCTGTGTAACAATATAAGGTCGCATGAGGCAAAGTATCTCAAGCTCTTTTTGTTGAATATTTATTGAACATTTCAGTGGTTGGATTATTTATTCACTGCAGTGTGTTGACTTTTCCCAAGTAATTAAAAGTTTCTCTTCCTGCTTATGTTTAAACTCATGTCGTTTTTCAGGTAAACTCAAGGAAAAGCTCTTTATAAAAACAAAATTCATTCATAGGAGCCGGGAGAAGCTGCAATACCTTCATTGACATAAATTACTACATTTACCCTTGGGTATCAGAATTAAGCGGTAACTGATTTAAAGGAAACCTTTTTCTTTCTTTTAGCTCATGGATTATCCTCCTCTGTTAATGCTTGAGTTAGTACCTTAACCTTGCCTGGTTTGTTGACTAATAAGTGAAACTATTGGGACTGAACACCTGCACTTAAAAAGGCATTTTCACCAAATTAAAATTGAACTTGTGGAATTGGTTCTCCAGGGATTTCAAGAGTAAGAATGTGATGCTGCGAGATGATTTGACTGCAGTCATTGGAGACTTTGGACTTGCTGTACGGTTTGAACCAGGAAAGCCTCCTGGAGATACGCATGGACAGGTGGGAGGGAATTCAGTTTTAATGATCATGTATGCATTGGCTCCAATTAAAAAATGTAACTTTAACCAAATTTTTCTTAAACATTTTAGGTTTTGTACAGCTGTGCAAATATTCACTCAAAGTGAGGTGTAAATTTACCTATGGAGATTAAAAAAAAGTTATTTTTAACCAGTGTTTTAACTGGAAGAAGTGCCACTAGACAACATCTTACAGTCGGTGTAATCGACGGACAGTCATTAAATCGAACAGTGATCAGTGAATAAATCTGCTGTAAAAGCCCATATTTGGATTTGTGCATGTTATAGTAACAAGTGAGTTTAAGAAACTGAAAATCACATTGATGCGAGGTAACATGCCGCGTGCACAAGCTGCGATATTGACTTGACTTCTGGAGGTGCTCATGCACCATTTTGGTCAGTGGGACACCTGCACTACATTTACGTGCACATCGGCTGCCTTTACAGCTTGTAATGGCGGCAAGACCTTTTCCATTTAGTTTCTACAGTAGAAGTAAAATTTCAAGCCTTCTTCCTCGCTTCCAAAGTTGATTTTCAACACATTGTTGGTGGAAAAAAGCTGGAAATACAACGGACTGGTAGCTTGTAACTTTAAGCGTACAAGTGCTGTATACTCCACCTAGTGGGGTGCTCCGGTATTGACTGTTTTGGCTGCGTTGTGCCTTCGTGCCCTTAATGCTGTATTGTCTGTGTAGGTTGGTACGAGGCGTTACATGGCTCCAGAGGTGCTGGAGGGAGCCATTAATTTCCAGCGGGACTCCTTCCTGAGGATAGACATGTATGCCATGGGTTTGGTGCTGTGGGAGCTGGTGTCCCGCTGCACAGAGACAGACGGTAAGTCAAACAGGTGAAAGGTCACTTTGTTTCAGGCTGGCCTAATAAACAAAGGATTCAATTTCTCTTTAGTTTTGTCTGCGGCATTGTCCAATTAGAGGCAAAGTTTTTATACTCCTTATACTTAATACTGCTAGTACTTTTACCATTCTCCGTTATACAAATGGTTCTTTGTTCATATGATTTCGTTTTCTGTGTATGCTTTCCGCTTTCCACTCTGTTGGCTTACCTCAGGTACAGTTGGCGAGTACATGCTGCCGTTTGAGGATGAAATAGGTCAGCATCCCTCCCTGGAGGATCTGCAGGATGTGGTCGTGCACAAGAAGATGCGTCCAGTCATCAAGGACTGCTGGCTCAAACATCCTGTAAGTAATTGTAAAAGAATGGCAGCTGCAAATACAGCGGCAATATCAGGATGCCTCGCATCCTTTTTTCCAGTGAAGATTGGCTCATACCCAGTTCTCTGAATCAGTTCTGGTTTTGTCTAAATTTGCCAGTAATGTTATAAAATGAATAGTTAATCTCCAAATGTGCTGCTATAACTTCTTGGTGACGACTGCAGGGCCTGAGCCAGATGTGCGAGACCATCGAGGAATGCTGGGACCACGATGCTGAAGCGCGGCTGTCAGCCGGCTGCGTGGAGGAGCGCATCAGTCAGATCGGCAGGACGATAGGCGGCACTACCTCAGACAGCTCCGTCTCCATTGTGACGTCGCTCATCAATGAGGACCTACCTCCCAAAGAGTCCAGTACCTGAACGGGTGACGCCATCCTTCACCTGAGCTCCTGACTTTTTCGTTGTTCAAATCCAAACTCAGCGGATCTCCTCGAATATATAACAGCATAAAAGATCCAAGCAACCTAAACACAGCTGCTATTTTTCCCAATACTGGTGTTTTTATGAGCTTTTTTTTTTTCTCCCCCCATTCAGTGTTGTTCTGTGTCTGAAGTCAGATCTTTCTAACACATCCATCTGCTGTAGTAGAAGTAGTAATAAGCTATGCGACGGGCACATCTGATAACACCCATGTGTCAAATCTTAAACGGTGTCATTACCTCATGTATTACTTTTTTTGTGTTTAGTCTCTTTTATTACCTCATGAGTTATCGTCTTTGCATTTCCCGTTGTGGTCATGATCGTCTGCGGCCAAATGAAATGAACCGTTGCTCCAAACCTCAGACGACGTGCTGCACACCTCGGAGGAACCGTTTTGAGACTGTTAGACAAAATATATTCATCTTCCTCAGGGGTCGAAGCTTCTCGTTTTTTAAACTTGGAGGGTGCTCCCTTATTTTAAACCTGTGAATTCCTCAGAATAGAAAAGAAGAGGGAAAAAAAAACAACAAAAAACATAAAAAGAAAAAAAAAGAATCTGGAGCATAGCTGTGTTATTGTAAGGGAGTGAGCTAAATGAGAGCTGTATTGGACATTTTTTGACTTTTTTGAAGATTTGGGACAAATGTCTTGTCCTCAGAACTACCTCTCAGGTATCCAGCAGGCTTCTTTGGAACATTTCTCTTTAAGGTGTGAGCCAAGCTATCCAGCTAGCTATCATGGACATATTCCTGGATTTATTTCCGTTTTCTTTCTGTTTGAAATCATTGAAATTTAGAGTTACTCCTTTGCCAGTGCCAGGGCATTGACGGATGCTGTTTGGAGTTGCAATGTTACACATTCTTAATTTTAACTGTGTGTGTTTGTGTGAGAGTGCAAGTGTGAAAATCTGAAGATTTATGTGATGCAAGACAGATGTTTTTTTTTTTTTTTTGTTTTTTTTTTAATAAAGAACCATAGACAGGTAATTGGAAGTTAATCCTTGCAAGGGCCATACTTGAGCAAGCAACATGTTTGTTTTATGGGTTTTTTTTCGTGGGTGTTTGGTCAGTAGACTCATTTGAACACCAGTTACCAGATACCTCAGTCACTGTATGTCATGCAAGGAGAACTCAAATGGTTGCCTTTGTCTCAAATGCAATGCCATAGCTGTACCATAACATGAATACCATACATTGAATGTCCGTAATGCTGCTGTGACGATTCCAGAATACTCAAGGATTTGTAGATGTACATACATTCTTTGTTAATATAACACTAACATGTGATAACTATCCATATTATGTGAGGCTAATATCCTGGTTTTGTTCTGTTTTTTTGTTATGATTTTTGACCCGGTAAGCCCCTTAGCTGCTTACTTCTCCTGACTGACCTCAGATATTCTGACAAGTACCTCAGGCTTTTTTCTACATGTATATCAAGTTGTGTTATGTATTTTATTGTGTTTTAGTAGTTAAGATATTTTATTATAGGTTGGGCGTCTCTGTCTGTGGAGTTTTTTGTTTTATTTTTGTCTTAGATAGCCTGACCAGTTTTCACAGTGTTGATACTCTACAAACCTAAAAGAAGAGAGGCGGATTCTTGTAAATACATGTGTAAACACAGATGTTGGACACTGATCTTTTTTAAATACAGTATCAGGGCATTGCTCTTATCTTGCAGTTACATGAAGGGACTTCTCATCTCAAAATTTACATATTTAAGTTATTTTGTCAACTAGCCCTGAGATTCATTAGTTATATTTTTCTTTGTTAAGAAAAGTGTTACTGAAATCGCCAAATAATGGTATTGGCTCTTCTGGATAAGAAGCTGTGAGGGTGGTGCAGACATTAGAAAGCTTTTGTTCTTGGTATATACACACTAATGAAAAAAAAGACAAAAACCCATTTGTTGTGTTTAGTGCGGGCAGCTTACGTGATTGGCCACTTGTTTAAACAGTATTGCCTCAATATTAACCTGCTGATGTGATGTACTGACACGTTTAGTGATAGTTTAGCCACATTGGACAACACACAGGCTCATCTGTTGTACTTTGATTAGTGGTGTGGAAACGATAGTGATTTTTAACAGTGATCTGTAGCTCTTGCTGATGTGCAGTTTTAGTAAAGGACTTCTTGGAAAAAATAATCAGGTCACGTCAATGTTTGAAAACCGTTGTTGTGTTTGTATCCACTTGACTGACTGATACGACATTGTCGGGATTCATAGAAACAACAGCATGTCCAATGGTCCAGCAATATTTACTATACAGCAATAGTCATTTGAATATCAGTTTAAGTAAAACTCTGCTGTGACTAAGGAGTTATCTTCTGCAGATCAACACAGTGCATCTCCTCACACCTGGATCGTGCTTTGGCGGTCCAATTCTCCCAGATGGAAAAGTTATTGGGTTGAATATTTTTTGGTCAACCCCCCCCAAACGTGGCCCAGGTGCTTTCACGAATTGTGCCAGAGAAACAACGGTCATGTGGGAAAATCTGCCATGATCAGTTGTTCCCTCCAAACGCTGTCTTACACCCAGCTCTTCTGAACCGAAAAACCTTGTTACCTCATGCAGTACCTCGTTCAGTAACGTTAACATGGAGTCAGTCTCATCTTCAACAAAATATGGGAAAAAAATATAAATGATAAATTATGTATATATTGATAAATGTAAAAGGTTTCTTCCTTTCATGTGTGGATCCTGTGAAAGCAAAATCCTTTATTTTATTTACAGTCAGCATATTATTTCTCAGTGTGAGTGGATGATTGAATTGAGTGACCTTCCCTGTTTATGTGAACTGTGTGTGTGAGTTTGTGTTTGTTGGTTGGTTTCACTAAATCAATACGAATGATAACTTTATCTGTGCATTGAAATGCTTAGAAATATAAACTAGATGAGAATATGTCCATCTTTTTGTACATAAAAAAATAAAGACAAATCTGATTAACCATGTAAATTGAATTCCTTGCTTTTTTAATGCTTGTAGTTTTGCAAAGCCAAAAAATACACGATACAAGAAATAAGGTCAAGGTCCACATCTATATGTGAATGTACACTAGATGGCAGCAGGGTTACCAGTTCGTTAGTTTAATGGGGGCATTCCCCCCGATGTTTGGCCAGCATCGCAAACAACCTTTTTCTTTCCTTTCACTTTTCTTTCAGAAACAGGAGAATACGTTGCATCTCTTTTAAAATGTATACGTCGAATAGACAGAGGAACTACGCGATTGCATTGAATACAACTGGCAGTATAAAAAAATAGACATGGTAGAAATCTAGTCAGTGATTAAGAACTGAGGCATAAAAAGTTTGTGTCCTCAATTTGAATATGTTTACGTACAAAAGTACTCCATTTATTAAATTATACTGTAAAAACATATTGGTAAAGTCCAAAATATAGCTACCTGGCACATTCAGAGTTCGTTTGTCAAATTCAATTTCAACCAATATGGTATTAAAATGTCATTGCTTGCCTTCTAAATACTAGGTTCAGTGCGACCTAATAAATTAAAATGACAAAGAGCTTATTTTTAGTGCTCTCTATAATGTATTCACCATCTGATGAGGGTGCTGTATGCTATATATTAGAGTTATTGTAAAAGTAGCCAACACAACACCGGCCGTGTTGTCTTTGTAAGCCTTAATAAAATGTCCGTCAGTACGTGAAGGCATCTTTTTTTTTTTTTCTGGGAATTTTTACCCAATGAAAACGTAGCTGACATGTCACGTGACAAACTGAGTACAAAATTTCGATTGACTTGAGAGTTGCCGAGAGTCAGCTACTTCTCGATGTACAGTGAGTCTATACGAAAAACTTTTTTCCTTTGTTGGCGTCATTTTCTCATTTCTCTCTCTCTTTTAAATCATACGAAAATGTTTTTTTAGATTTCACCATCTCCCTTAAGAAAACCTTAAGTTGGATACTCTGGCCATTATGTCAAACTACCGAACTGGTAAGTTTAAATACCGCATTTTGACTGTTCCAGCAAAGCAGTTAATGACCCAGGTCTACTGTTTTCACCAAAGAGGCAACATCTCTTATAATTGCAAACTGTCCAAAAATTAAAAGCTGGTGTGGCGGAGCCTTTGTTTGAGCCTGAGTTTGATGAATGTGTTCAATGAGCTTACGTTTGTATTTGAAAATGCAATGTATTGTTTTTTGGTTAAGTCAATTGATGTATTTTTTTTTTTTTTTTTTAAAGATAATGTTAACAATGTTTGCTACTAGCAAAAGGTCTTGACGTTAGATACTACCAATGAATACAAACAGAAAGCTATTAAAGCAAGTTAGGCATAGTTGAAAGACATGAGATAAAACTTTTTTTATAATGTTGAACGTGACTGATAATTTAATGATATGATATGTAAAACTTGTAGTATAGTATAGGTTTCACAGAATATATTATAATAGACACTAATTTAACATTTGTTTCTGTAAAAACTGGTTTTGAAATTTTAAACAGGCGCTTAAAGAGTATGAGAGTAAATTCCCTACTAAAATACAAACCAATGGGGAAACAAAGGGTCAAAATCACATATCCATTTTCTTTCATCGTCTTTCAGCTTTCCAGGGACGTGGGCTGCGTGGTGAGTTCAGGGGCTAGCTGGCCAACTGTACCACCTGTAAAAGGTGGCGGCTGCACCTACTGCTGGAGATGCTTCGGAAGAGCAGTAGTAGCGGCGGCGGGGCAAAAATTTCCCAGGTACCACCAAGGCACCCCTCTAAACCCCGATCAGAATTTCTGTCAGCTGAATCCAACAAAACCTGGGCTATGGGCCGCAGCACGAACACCCCCAACCCTCTGAGCAGCATGGGGCTTTCATCACGCCTAATGGGAGCTCCAGGAGTGGACCCCGACTACGTAATGCAGCTCGTGAATGATGTGCGATGGTTTGCTGATGTGCTACATAACCTCAAGGATGCTTTTCAGCATGAAGGTAAGTTGAAGGGAAACTGGGATGTGGGGGTTTTGTGCTTGACGGTCAGGGACTTGTAAATTACATAAAGGAATTGTAGCCTTGCCAGCTCTTGTTACTGTTTCATTAATATCGAATTTTAATTACATCCTAAGGTTATTTTCTAATTAAAGTACTCTATTTAAGAGTTATTCTCTTTCTGCATCTCTTGTTCTCCCTCAGATTTGATTTGTGATTGAAAGTCTTGTTAACAACAGAAAATAATGGACAATGTTGCGTTCAGTTAGTGGCGATGAAAGTTAAATGATTTTTTAAAATAACTTCTTTAATTGAAGTTAGACTGTTACTGCATTGCTTTTTCCTCAAAGACGCTTTATCTTGTGAACATTACAATATATTTGTTTCTTCTTTTATATAGTTTTTTCTCTACTGGTCCTATCTGGTAAACTGAACCTAACTATTTAAACTGAGACTAAAATTAGTTGTCAAGCAGTGATGCTGTAAATTGTTAAAAACCCTTGCTAGAAAGTTGACAATATGCATTGTTGTCTCAAAGGAAGGATATAGTTTTTTTAAGCATACTTTTTTATAACCATTTCTTTAACTCCTCTACACTGAAGCCACTTAGTAGTGCTCCTACTTTGGATGATTTCTACATTGAAAACTTCAAACATGGTTTAAAATGACTGAAAAGGCATTTTTCATCATCTTTTTGGAATATTCATTTATTTGTTCATTTTCTGTCACCGGTTAATCTAATTCAGGGTCCCGGATGGGCTGGAGACTATCCCAGCAATTATCAGGCGAGAGGCAGGGTTTACCTTGGTCAGGTGGCCGGTCCATCGCAGGGCTCTTTTTGGAATATTGTTAGTAAAAATCAAAGTTTGGTATCAAGACAGTGAGCCACAATCATGTTGAGAGTGTCGATTTATCGTGTAATCAATCAATCAATCCAAACAACACTCGTTTTGGTGTCTCAGCACCTGCACACTATTAATTCGCACAACTAAAAGACAAAGACAGACTAAGCCTACAAAGACATGGATGCAGGGTCCTACTGTATATCTGGCAGTGGGAGTGAGTTGTTTAGCCATTCCTTAGGCTGGAGGAGTTAGACCTCTGTGAGAAAGAGCCCCAGCTTGTTGCTGAGTGTTTCTCTGAGCCATCACAGAAAAATTTAGGGTATCTGCCTTCCTGTGAACAACAAACCCTATTTAGCAGGTGGGATGAAGTCATACCATCTGACACCATAATATCATTGGGTTTGTGTTTTGTTTTAAGGTTCTTCTCTTTGGACACTGACATAAGCAAGCTGCCATAACAGTGTCACTGCCTGTCCACATGAATTAACTAGTATATATTTTTTATTTGTACAAAATGGTGGAAAATGGTCACAGAATCCAAACCTGTTGATCAGTAATTCTACCTTTCAAATAAAATGTGATTTTAGACCTGTGGAAATCCATTAAAACCAACATATTTTTTGTAGCTACAATCGGAAAACCAACTTCCTACACTAAAATTGAATGCACCAATGTATAATTGAAAAGTTTTACCAGTCATCTTTTAAAATTACTGACCAACAGGAGCGAGGGAAAATTCAATTTACCTAAATTACACAGTATTTGTTTCACAACATTAAATTGATTTAAAATGGTGGAAAGAATGGTGGTCTGGCGACTGTTGTGGTTTCCTAGTCTAAATTTAAAAAAGAAATTGCAAAACGTTTTTTCGATTGTTTGTTGAAATTTGTTTTTGTTTTTTCTATTTTATAATTATTATTATTTTTTATTTATTACAATAATCACAATTAAAATTGAATTGGCACCCAAAAAAACTTAAAAGAATGGAATCATGGGTGGGGGAGGGGATATATCATCCCAGCCGTACTAACCAACTTAGTAAATTTAGGTCTGTCCTCTCTTAACTGCTAGTTGAGCATTTCTAGCAGATAACTTCTTCTCTTTAGAACAATTTGTTGTCTCTTTTGAAAACCTTTCTTCTACACTGAGGTGTCTGGATTCATGTTATCAACCTGCTCAAACACATAAGTTGGGAGACATGACTACATAAACCCTTAATGTTTGTTGTTGAGGCTTTGTTTCATTCATAGTAAACATGTTCTTAGTCTAAAGAATCTAATGTTGGGGATTTGCTAATGTTAACTTGTCTTAGGATATTAACATCTTGTCCATCTTCATGTGTGTCTATGTGTTTTATTCCATCCTGATTGGAGGATATGTGGTTTTATCTGATACCTCATTTCCATCAACGAAGAGCTGGTCCTGGTGCCGGAGCCAGTGCTTAGCTGGTTCAACTCTGGTGCTTCCAAAGAACTGGTTTTGTTTTCCACTGAAGAGCCGGCCAGTGCTGCATCATTATGTCGTTTTTATCCAAGTGCTGCATGTTTGGTTTTCAACAACAGAACATAAATAATGCTGATTTTGGGGGCCGCAAGTTACCGCTGTGTCACAGTTTCTATTCTGGTCCCGTAAATCTTCCTTAAACAGACAGCTGGCCGATGCTACATTCGTAGCGGCTGCAACGTCTTCCCCTTTAGCTGCTCAAAGACGAGCTTTGTCAAGGACAGTCCCGAACAGTTTATTTTGGATTTCTACAGATGACTGAGTGGAAAAAAGAAACAGTGGGTCTTCTCCTGCAACCCTTTATTTTTTTGTTTTCGTTATCATTTCCTGGTATGGAGACGCGGGACCAGTGTCGGCATGTTTTACTGTGGCCAGGTAGCCCCGCCCCCAGCTGCTACATGAAATGGTTCTAACTCTGGCCCAGGAAAGAGCTGGGGCCAGGATAGAACCAGTTTTGAGAGCCAAGAGCCGATGCTAAGGTGGTCGAAAACCAAAAAAAATATGCTAAGTCTGGCTCTGGCTCCAAACCAGCACTGGAAACAGCTCGGATGAAAAAATAGTCTTTCCACCGATCGGATCAGCTTGATCAGATCGGCTTGATCAGATCTGCAGATATTTCACTTTTTTTCATTTTTTCTGATTGGCCCAAAAGTCTTCTTTCACCGATCCGATCAATGACGTCATTGTCATTGTAAAACTGCTTCTGTTGCAGCTGTACTGTGATGCCGTTTGCTTGTGATGCTGTGTGAATTAAATAGATGAATAAAAACTTTATTGTCCGCCCGTCACATAGTAAGACCCTTTCAGACTTGCTCTGGAAAGCAATCGTGGTGCGGACCTCTTCTTTTATACTGTTTTGCTTTTATAAACGTTCCGCTCGCTGACAGAGCTGTAGCGGATATGTAGTGTCATAAAAGCTGAGATGTTGCAGTAGGCTATACTTGAAAACTAATTTAATTGCATTAAAGTAGCCTACGGACAAGAAGTGAAGTTTTTGAGATACTCCTTAACTGTATAAAAAAGGGCACATTTGATTCCATGTGATTGGATCAGTGATCGTTTTTTTTTAAGCTCTCTGATCGGTGATCGGCCTCAAATCCTGATCGTGTAAAGCCTAGTCTAGAATAAGTAACAGTCAAAAGTCTGTCTTAAGTTGATTTAAAGCATGCCATGATCATGCCTGTTTTTTATTCTTAGTTTATACTTGAACACTTTTGAGATTTAAAATTAGATTACTTATTAATTAATTGAAAACGTTGGGTCCTAATACAGATGATCTAGAAAAATGTTGTCAGTGAAATTCTTAACAAACTCCAGTGTCCTTGTGCACACTTGTACGGGACTTTTCCTTAATTTGGATAAGGCTGTACAGGATAATGATTATTAGAATCTATGTAGGAATAACAATTTAATTTTCACAAAAGCTCTTTTAATCAAACCAAGACAGTTATATTCATAAAATTCACATAGATAAACGGAAATTTAAATGTTGTAATATCACTGTAGCTGAGCTAGATATCAGGCAGGACTAAACCAAGCCTGGTTTCTCATAGTGCTTTTGTTGTGTGATTAGCAGCACTTCTTATGTGTCTTTTGCTTGACAAACAGCCTCTCTGCAGCAGCCCCCTTCTCTGTGGTTGAAGAAAGCTGCGGGAACAAGGCAGTGAGGGAGGTTTGAAGCACATGTCAGCTCCTCTGTTATTACTTTCATACTTAGAAAGGTCTGTCATTGGAGTACTGTGTGAAACTGATGCAATGTTTTGAGATCTCAACGGATTTTATTTGCGTTGCAGCGAGAGAGAGGTTTGAGTCAGTGTGCCTCTCACAGCTACATGGATACACCGATACATGGAGAGTTTAGCTTGGAAGATACTTGTTTTGCCTCCCAATAGTCCCACTTGTTTTTCACTGAAAGTAACCGAGGAGCACACCATGTTTGGTTGATGGAAGCCCACAGAGGAGTAACAATCAGTAACTGTAAGCTTGACTTAACCAGATCCACCTTATTTACACCAGGAGTTCCACACCCATTGATGAACCAAAGTGATCGTGGTGTAGACTTTCTCCCATGACTGTGCCATCAGTCAGAACTCACAAGAACTGTTGCTTAAAGGTGTCAGAGAATGTATTCATATAAAAGATTGCATTAATGACTGTAGTGACTGTGATTCAGTAGGTGACTGCTAAACCTGGACTCCTGCTGTCCCAAAATGATCTGTCCACTTTAAAGCTCATCACCACACAGATCAGATTAACAAACCTCAGGGCCGTTGCCACAATGTGAATTGCAGCAAAACCACTAAAAGTTGTTTAGAAATCTGCCTTTTAGTCCCCATGCAACCAGAGATAATTCTCCATGAAACCAATCATATCTGAAACCAGGTCCCAGAGTGGAAAGGTTTGACACTGTAACTGCACAACTGGGAGATATATCATCAGTGTGTTGTACCAAACACAACAATAATGGCTTCGATGTGCCTTGCAGTCTTCCTCGTGTTTTCACTTTTAGACAATTCTCAATTATGTCACATCTTTTGTTGCGCTGCCCCGTTATAGTCAATCAACAGTTGCATTTCACAGGCAGAAGTATAAATATTTTGTGACAGGATCAGACCTCCAGCTGTGGAAAGTAACAAAAAAAAAGTTCTGTGAGAAAACATAGCTATTTTCCTAGCCCCTAACCCTATTTTTCTTTTATTTATTGAGGAATTTAAAGTCTACAAAATTTAATTTACACTGAAAACTCACCATATTTATCATTTATACCGTGGTGAATGTTGACCTTGGAGAATTTCCACCCAACTTCACTGTGATGGTACAATGAGAAGCTTTAGATATTTTGTTCATCTGCTGCTACACAAACCATGATTTACATATTAACTTATTAATTGGCCTCCTAATTTGACATAAACGATTTTGCTTCCATTTCTTGTTGCATGAACAGGACTGTTTGTTCAAGAATCAAATACCAATTTCAAAAATACTTTTATTAGAATTTGCATTTTTTTTCTTGTCATCTGTGAAACATATCCAGTTTATAATTTTTTCTTGTTTTCTCTGGAGTGCAGACTAACACGAAGATTACTTTTTCCCTGTCTTTTACCTTAGCAGCAGCTAGTCACTTGCATACTATGTCACTTTCACGTGAACAGACTTAGTTTGAACCCTTTTTTCAAACGGGATGCACTGTGTATGGTCATGGGAATGAGCATGTGCAGAACGACAGGAATTAACTTTAAGCGGAATTAAAGTTTACATGGTTGAAGATGACAGAGAAATGATCTATTTCAGAGATTAACTAAATCTAAAGCGGAATTAACTTTAATTCCGAATTAAAGATGAATTGAAACTCTCATGTAAACGTGGCCATTGTTTTGTATACTGCATAGTATACAAAATGAGGGACAAACACGTTTGATGCAACAAACCACTTCCATGTCTGTGACTGTCATTCTTCTGAAATATACTGTATCAGTTTCTCTTTCAGCTTCAGAGAAATGATATGTTTCTAAATTCCCTGATGCCATTGTTTCTAGCATTTAAAGGTAAATGTACATAATTGGTGATTTCATAGTCCTGTGGGCTAATATTAAGAAGACATATTCAGTATATTTTTCTCAGTTCAGAAGTTTTTATTTAGATCTGTATTAATTTGCAAAAGGCAGCTTTGTTAATGTTTTTAATCGCTATGAAAAAGGAGTCCTCTGCACAGAGCTGAACTGCTGTCCCCCTCCCATCCCCCCACTCTCCTGCATACTCTGCATTCCTCTAGAACAAATGCTCACTTGTAGCTATAGTACCTTCAATAGACTATTGGTAAGTATGAGGCACATTGACTGTAAAAACTCCTAAGAAAGAATCTACTTTATATATATTTGAAGTTCAGGGTTAGGCTTTGGGTCAACCGACTTTGTAAAAAGTGAGAAAAATGTTCCTGTTTTGTAAGGAGTCTTAGAGAACAACTACAGAGCTTGAAACAGCAAATAGGCCTGCATATAGATCTGTGTGTGGAGGACCAAACTGTTACTCAGAAGAAGTTTAAGAAAATTAAACTGTTACCATAAGCTCATACTAAGCAGTGAGTCCCACGATCATCTCTGTTTTTCTTTATTTTTTTTGCCATTTTTGGAACAAAAGGACTGCAGACTTCCCTTATAAAGTGTAATTTTCTCCCCCTAAAAATGTGTTGAAAATTTCCAAGTAGCGGCGTGGTTTGCCTTTAGTTGAACATAGAAATTTTAGGAATGTGTTTTGAGATATGTGCGGTATAAATTCTGGGCAGTCTATAGGCCAAAAAAGTAAAACAAGTCAGAGTTGTAAATGTAAAAGTTTCTTTTTATAAGAGCAGATGAAATTTGTTTTCCTTAAAAGCTTCTTTGCTCAAGAAGAGTCCACATTAGTCACATTATTCATTTAGCCTCAAGGGGGTCACACGACCACTGACACAATTCCACTTGAAGGTAATACAAAACTCTCACAGCTTAGTTGCAAGTCATGAGGTTAAAGGCTTACAGTGTTTACTCAGTGTATGGTGTTCATTGTACAGTTTGTTTGAACACAGATAAAGTCTGGAACAGAAAATGTTCTTCGTATAGTTTAGAGTTGTGCAAGAGAAGGGATATTAAATGAGGATAAACATGTCTAGGTGACTCACAGGTCCTTGCTGCACTGTGAAAGTGCGTCTTTTTTCAACTTTGTGTCATCATGACACTGATAAGATCTGCTGCTAAGCTGCATTGTTCCGTGTTTCATCCGCTTTCACAGTACCAGCTGTGTAGCTGTTTTGCTGTTTGACATAGAGGCAAATTATAAAAACAAGGAAGTATTTGGTTAGATCATACAAGGACTTATTCCTGGCTGTAATAATGTTGTATATTTTCAGGGTTGTTTTTTTTCTGCTCAAACATTTCATAGAGAAGTTACTTCACTAAATGGAAGGAAGAATTAAGAAGGGTCAATGGAATGACAGAAAAAAATCAATCTCAGAGATGAATAGCAATTTCCCTAAAAATCAAGCATGATAAAAAGGGTAAATTATATTGAGTTCTTATTATTATATAACATGATTTTGTTAGTTTTGAAACAAATTGATAGAAATATATATCACTGCTTGTACAGATGTCTTCTTCCCCTGTCACCTAAGTGACCCCATGACATTTTAAGTGGGCACTTGCAGGTGGTGCCTTCGATTAAATAAAAAGCCAAAATCTAGCACATAATAGTTTAATGGTTCAGCGCTCTTAAGTAAAAGAAGAGATTTGTTGGGCAGTAACTTTCCTCTGTGATGTTGAAGGATGTTTTTGTGCGAGCTTGTGGTCGGGGTGTGTTTCCTGGGGTGGGATTTATGGTTATGTGCTCTGGATGTTTGTGCAGGACATTGGTCATGGTGAGGGGTGTGTTGGAGTTCCCGCTTGCAGAGGATATTGCTGCTTCTGATTTGGTGTAATTAACGACTGTGGGGCATGTCTAGAGGTAAAGGCACTAAGACAGCATACTGAACTGGAGTGTTTTGATTTCTTTTGTTTAAGTTTAGTTTTTTGTAGCCTATCATGTCCTTAAAAGACAAGAACAACACACTTATGGTGGTCCCAAAAAACTCTTTTTCTCTTCTTGAGAAGCTTTTGGCAGTGCAGTGGTTTCTAACACATTACATCCTAGTGTTGCTGATTCATTCATTAAATGTTTTAAGGGTGAAGTCATCTTCCTGTGGGCATGTCTGGTTACTAACATCTTTCTTTATGTCTGGTAATGTGACATCACCCTTGGAGTTGAAACTACTAATTGACTAATCAATACGAGTTGTTTCTCAGGCCATTAAAACAACAACAAAACTATTTGAAATCTTGACACTTTTTGGAGATATAAACCTGTAGTGTGAGATTTTTTTATTTAGAAAGCATCATCTGAAAGTGCTTTACAGGTAACTCATTTTTTTGAAGGGCTGTGATTGAACTTTTGTGTTTTGGCAAATGGAAAGCTTTGAATTTTCCAAAAATTATTCATATCATCATTCTAACTGTGCGTTCAGACCCAGCTGACTAAAGCTGTAAAATCACTTTTGTCGCTCATAAAAAATAGCCACTACAAAAACTGCTCGCTCAAGTCGCTGTGGCGTCACGTTCAATTTTGGTTAAAATTACTGTATGCAACAGAGTATTTGCAGTGATGCTTTCCGTTCTAGTGCTTTGACAAGTTGTAGCCTCCTGTGTGATTCATCAGAAACCCCTGTCCTACTGAAACATAACGGTCTGGACATATTAAAATATACCCAAAACAAAATCATGTCAAGTTGTAGCTTAGATGAGTACTACATGATCTGCATCTGCAGATCTTCACTCATTACTCCCTCGCTCTCAAACTAGCTGACAAGACGAGGGACAAAATGGAAATACGGCTTGTTGATTTCCATTAAAAATATACCTATTAATTATCATTAATAGGTATATTTTAAATGTCTAAAAATTGTTTTGATTCAGGATGGCTACATACTATTGGTTAAACTGGTGGCGATCAAATTAAAACCATTACCAATAGCTCCCATAATCGCGCTGATCATCATCGTTTATTATGGATGACGGGATATTGTTCCTGTTGGTGCTGCATTCCTGCGTTCAGTTTCTGGGGGCTCCGAAAGGGAACAATGTCTATATTCCGATTGGTTGTCCGTGATTTACAGCCGAACCGCGTCATAGCCAATTTGCATAGAGTTAAACTGTTTTCAACTCTGTTAAGTCGCTCTAGTCACTCAACTTTTGTCGCTTTAGTCACTTTTGTCGCTCCTGTCCAATTGAAAGTGAATGACTTTCAGCGATTTTACAGCTTTAGTCACTCTTGGTGTGAACACACAGTAAGTGGATGCCCATCTGCCTCTTTGGGTAACTGAAGGTCTTTGCACAGATCTCACCTAACATTGTAGCTGGCATAGTTTGTCTATCTTTGTCCAAGCATTTCTTCTTTAAATGCCCGTCTAAATCCCTCCAAACAAGTAGTGAAGTGTCAAACATTTAGCCAGTCTGTGAAAACCAGACCTCACAGAGAGTAGCTCGCTAATTGTCTGAGAGCAGCTAGCTGTTAAGAGCCTGTTGTTTACTGTCTGTGGGATGACTGACTCATTCTGTTTCCAAACAAGGTATGGGATAGATGGAGAGGCACCCAGCAATACAGCATTTGTTTGGACACAGCAGGGAAATTAATATGGGGTGATGGAATCCTGACCAAATAATTCCACCTGCTGCATATCAGGTTCCAGGCTGCCTAATGATACAAGCAGAATCTGCCAGGTTGATGTTTACTGCCATTGTGGATCATGATTGAAGACATTTATGGGCATTTGACAGTTGCAGTTGTGTTACTAAACTGGAATGTGGCAAAAAAAATTCACATCTGGGAAAAAACAACAGCAGACAAAATCATGGATTTAGCTGCCTCTGAGGGTTTAAATGTGTCATCCTCCCTCTTGAAAAGAAGAGGAGGAAGTGGGATACTAAAGTGCAAATGTGGCCTCCTTGGTCTTTTAATAAAGCCCTGCGGCAGTTTCCCAAGCAGCGTTGTTACTAAACCTACCAAGGCTCGTTCCATGTCGAGCTCATTGCGTGTCCAGACAGGCCAGTTGATTGCCTGTTGTTATCAGTGGTGGGAGCAGAGGCGGTAACCCCTGTCAGGCCACCTGAAGATTGGGATTAGATTGGTCCAGACTCACAATGAGCTTTGCCAGACACAATGGCACCCTACAAGCGCAGCAATTTAAGAGCCAACATTCATTTAAAAGACAAATGTTTGAGATGATTCATTGCAGTAAAGTTGTCACCACTTACACTTCTGAGTATGTAGCAAGTAATGCCATGACATCAGTGTGTGGAAGATTTAAAGCAGAGGAATTTATTATTTTAGATTAATGATTTGAGAAGTTTGCTGTCTTTTCTCATTCACACTTCGGAAGTTCTGTAGCTGAAATTTTGTTTGAAGCTTCAACATTTGAGCATTTCATTTCTACATTGTTTTTCATGCTTCCCACTGTAATGCTTCAAACTTTTTCAGTATAGAAGTGCTATACATAAACTTGTCTTTCCTTCATTTGTGGACCTCCTGAGCTGCAGAAAAGAAATATTTAACATAGACAGCTCATGCTGTGAGGGGACACATTCTAATCACTGATTTTTCATATGATAAATGAACATCACTTTTATGTTGCACCATTATCTAACTTGAGTTTCAATAAGAAAAGCTGAAGATGTTAGTGACCCATCTGAATTCGCTTAGTGGTATTATTTTGTGGCATTTAAACACTGGGCAGTGAGGAAATGCTTTACTGAGAGAAAACAAATCTAGAGACTGAACTTTTAAATTGTAAATTTACAAATTAACAAATAGAGATAAACGTGATTTTTTAGCTCGGCTGTTAGGAGCTCTGTCTTTAGTGAGGCTGCAGGCGTTTTCATGTGATGGATTTGTTGTAGCAGTTTAAACTCCTTTGCAGTACCAAAGCAATTAATTGATTAATTTATAAATATAAAACAAATTTGTGGAAATAGACCAATTTTAAAGAAATTGCAAAAAAGGTTTTGATGTCATGGAAAATGAGAGAAGCAGATGAAGCATGAAGCATGGCTGTGACACACAAGCTCATCCCACTGCTGTAAACAAAGAGCAGGCAAATTTGAACGTTGCCAGTGCTGGCAGGGGTCTTCCCTTGAACAATATACCTCAGTGCTGTTATCACTGCCATAACAATGGCCTGGCTCCACACTCACCAGCAAATTTCCAGTGTGCTTTTTGATGACGCGACAGAACCACTCCACATTCCATATTTACCAACTTTTTCCCACCTGTCTGATGCTGCACAGACACATTTACACACAATAAACAACAATAGTGGGCATCAAGCCTTAGCTATCACAAAAGATTACTTCCTTTCTTCTAATGAATGATTTTGTGAGGAAATCTTTTAAAACTTTTTGTCGTTGCTTAAGGGTAAAGAATTAGGTGTGAGCTATTGTCTGACACAGGCAATTCATATTTTTCTTTATCCTCATTCATTTATATTTTCCCTCATATTCTGGCAGCTTAATTTGGAAGATCTTTCGGATATGCCACAAAGTGTTGCCTCAAATAAATACCTTAAGTTTCGCACTAATTAGTATGCAATGTTCTTTGTTGAAGGTTGCTGACACTAAGTTTGTCATTAATTAAATTTGCAGACTGTTATTTGTTTGTTTGTGCCAAACTGGTTAACTGTCACAGCCTTTGGATTGTGACAACTGGAAGTGGGTGACAGTAAACAAACGATGAAAAAATGCCTGGCTCAGGTCATTTGTCTTTGTTGCCACAACATTCTTTCTATTGTTATTTCCTTGCAAATTGTGCCTTATTTGCTTCTTTGAAGGATAGATTGGCCTAATTAAATTCCTTTCTGGGAAAAGGAAGTGGGTGATCCAAACCGACTTTACTGCTGTGATTTTGTAGTGTCACTTTCCGTCACGCTTCCTTTGTGTCATGCTAAATACTAACTCTCAGGTGTGTATCTAATTAGGACAGGCTGTTATATGCTAACACCCTACCCACACACATCTTTGATAAGGAAATCTTCAAAAGCCAGTGAGCTTGGCATGAATGCCCTGTTGACAAAATCTGAGAGGGAGGATTAAAAGGAGAGGGAGGGCACTTAATGAAGATCCATTATCGGTGTCGATAGAGAGTCAGACTTCAAAGCACATGTTGCTATGTGAGGGACCTCTCACTTGGGGCTAGGCATCAGGTGAGCCAACCTGATGCAGAGGACACCTGGGGTGAAAACCTGGGGGGCTTTCCCCACCTGACTGTTCTTAGTATGATTATCCATTCTTTCTATTGGAAAAAACTGGCTTTTAATCATTGGGGTCTCTCTCTGACTGTACATTTCTTAATTTAAAAAAGGGACATATACAGTTACAGTTTTAGTTTCTTTAATGTGTTACACAAGTCTGTTTTTACTAGCACTTACATACCAAAAGAAGGTTAAAACATAAACCCACACATCCAAGATCTCTTTTTAACTCCCTCTGCAACTCCTTTTAATATTCCAATAAACTCAGTCTCTCGTCTCACCCTACTGCTTGCTGGGTTAAGTTTGATGAAAAACAGATGACTTCTCTGTCTCGAGCCAGTGCCCCAGCTTATTCCAAAACAGTGAGTTGACATGAGCTCACCTATTGTTTGGAGCCAGCTTGCACAGCCTTTACTGATTAGCCTAAATATGAGCAGGAGATAAATCCTTCCTCTCTTGTTGCAGCTTTCTTGATGACAGATTACTGTGGCATCAGTATTACTAGTATTCCTACTTACTCTGTTTTTAACTTTTCCAGTAGTTTGTCAAACACACTCTTCTGCTTTTGAATATTTTGTTGGAGTTATAATGAAAACAAAACCAAAGATACAGAAAGCAACCACAGCCACAAAAACGCTTGGCTAAAAAGGTTTTTTTTCCTCCTTGCTTTGTCTGGCTTTACAGGAAAGAGATGCCTTTCATAGCAGAGTGACTGACAGAATGTGATATGGTTGAAAAAGTAGAGAGCAAAGATTAATCTGAATGCAATTTGAACATTCTTTTCCTCCCACTGTCATCTTGTGTATCTTCACTGGTGTTGACGATATCGTCTCCAATCTTCTACTTTTTGTGCTGCTCATACTGTCTGTCGACTGTTACAGGAAACATTAAATTCTTGTTTCTTGCTGAGAGGCTACTGAATTTTATTTATTTATTTTTTAATATACTCAGTACACAGACTCATTGACTTTTTTTATCCATTCAATAATATGAAATCTATAAGGACTGTTGGTGGACACAAAAAGAGTTTATGTGCGACATTTTTCCCCACTTTAAGGTTAAACTGCTTCACTTGTGACTCAAGAAGCATGATATAATTTCCTTATCGATCCCTTTTATCAGTGTGTGAATGGAACAACCGTAGTTGGCACTCTTTGGCTCGTTCGCGATACATACCATTTCCTTTGCTCATGTTGTCACTCTGGAGGAAGCAGAAAGCAAGTTGCATAACGGTAGTTTCATACAACTGAGGTTGTCCCTGTTTCTCAACCACAACCTTCTTTGTCTTCTATTTCTTGATTGGAGCCACAATCACTGACAGAACAGAACAAGCATGCTTATTATTTAGTCCAGCAAAGTTTCAAAGTTTTCAAGTGACAAAGCGATTGGGAAATCATTTGTATGTGACAATAACAAAAGGAATGCTCAGAATTCATGAAACACTGGCACTGTTGTGACTAACATGATGAATATGTGTTGGTGTGTGTTAAGCTTTGATTCATGTATGGCTCAGCTTGGCTTATGCTCCTTTTCTTTTTGTTTAGAAAACCAGGCAGGTCTACAGGAGGTGGTGCAAGAGCGTTTAGCTGAACTGCTCCGTGTCCTCAAGGCGGTCATAGGCAAACACCAGACCCTCAACTCAGTAGACATTCTCGGATCGGCTGGCACGGTCATTGCCAAAGTCAAAGGTGAGTAATCACTCCAGGATACACATGCACACACAGTCAGGCACCCAAATGATTCTCAAAAGTCTTGGCATGAAATTTCACTATTGCATTCGTAGTTCAAGAGAAGTGTATGTTCCAGTTTTTCAGTCCGTGTGAGAATTGCCCCGAAGGCAGATTTCATTACTCAAGAAATGTTTCTGAAATATGCTTCTGAAGCACTTCAGAGGGATACAGCAACAGATGCTGACCATGTCTCCTGAATGAACACAAACACAGAGAATCTCAACTCGCAAATTCATCTGCAAGTAATGTGATTCACAGCAAGGGGAATTCTTCACATGACTTGCACAGGACAACAGTAGAAGCTAAATGTCTATGATTTGTTTTTACATATTTCAAGATCCTTAAAAGATTCTTTTTCTGTTAGGAGCATTGATTTTTCTTCACTCATTTCCTCTTTGGAAGGTGTCTGTTTATCTGATCACATCTCTAGGCTGACGTACTCCCTAAAACGTCTGCAAACTGCAACCTGTTGAGTGGTGTGCTGACAATGTTTAGAATGCAGAAAGTAAACAAAAATGATCTAGATTGGTCAAAGGAGCTATTGTTATGGTTGAGACTGAACATGCCGTAAGGTGAGTCACAGAATAGATTGAGGACTCTGGTGGCATCATTACCTATTAGAACAGAAAGTATTATTGCTTGTTTAGTCTACTAAAACTGGACAAAGGTATGCATGCATCATTCCGATAGGGACAGAATGGTTGTGATTACACAAGGCTGTCCTGTGTGATATTTAACACATAAGGGAAACTGTCAGTTAAGGTAGCGATACACTTACTTTCTTCATATCTTATTTAGGGGTTTGCTTGTCCACAAGGGGGTGCTTTTTATCTACTGACTCCCTAGACCAGCTGTCTCTATTGGTCAGGAGATCATATAATTCTGACTAAGACTGTGTGTGTGAGCAGGACTGGAAATGAGAGGCTGAGAGAGAGATGAATCAGTGAGACATCAGAAATGAAGACTCAAAGGGTTGAATGATAACAGACTTGTGTGCGCCTCGCCGTCTTCAGTGTGTCGTCACCTCGCTCTTGTTCCTCTTTGAAGCTCTGTCATGACACCTGGGGCGTTTGCACAGCTGCCAAAATTACTGGGAAAATATGCTCCTCCCTCTCCAAACACATGGTTGTTTAACCAGTTTCAAATGACATATTATCCAACCAAACAATTTTCCTGCTTTTTTTTATTGTTTTTAAAAATCAAACCGGAAAATGTCAGGAGCCACTGAAGCTCCACTTAGCTGACCACAAGACAGCATTTCTGTCTCTTCTCTGTGTGTCATCAGGCCTGAAAATGAGTGTTGTTTTCCTCATCTTGCCCTGCATTGCAATAAAAATTGATAACTTCCTCAACTTATTGACATTATTTCCTTGCTTTGTATTTTGCTTAGAGAGTGTGCTTACAGATGAGTTTCTGTTGGTTTTCTGCAGCCTGGTAGATGTAACCTGTTGTAGATGTATTCCATCAGTTAACTCCATTCAACTTTGTTGTATTTGTTGCAGTCACGTTAAGTTGATTTTTTTAGTTAAGTTTTTTCTTTCTTCTGAAGTTTGCCTGATAGATAAACCTGTTTAAAAAAATTGCTGCTAAAATGTTGCTCCCTTCCCAGACAGGTCAAATTACATCCAGACAAAATGATCCATACTTTAGTCATTTTTCACAAGCTAATCATCCCACTTACAGCTCAACTGAGAGAAAACAATGAGGCTTGTACTTGAATGATGCAGTTTCCATATTTCAGACATGACAAGGGGGGGGCAGAGCCCTGGAATCATTGTTTGAGACCCACAGGATGTCCTGAGGAAGAAGTCGGTGCAGAGGCTTACGCTAGCATTTAGAGCTAGGGAGGTGCACAGCAGGGAAGCTCGCGCTGCGCCTCCTCTGTTTGGTGTCCTCAAGAGTCTCCCTGGAATGTGCTGCCTGTCTAACCCAGGATGCCATGACCTGTCTGTTCTTCTTTGGCCGGGGATTTATACGTACCCATCTGCCATTGACTTGGAGTGAATTTATTCTCATTATGAGGAAATGGAAGCACAAAAGCTAGAAAGCGCTGTGGGAGCTTGGACTGTTTAGGTGGCAGCTTTTCATCTACACAGCTGAGGTTTTTCTGGTGCCATTTGCTCGATAACAATGCCAGGTGGTAAACGGAAAAGGTAAGAGTGTTAGTGCTTGTCTTGGGTTTTACATGTCAAAGAATTCGAACTGTGTTAGTGCTTCCTGTTGCGGGGACGACAGGAAGCAAGTGTGCTTAGTCGGATTTCGCTGACTGCTACTTTGGTTCGTCTGATTTCTGTCTGCAAACGTCTTCTTGCAGAGAAAGCTCTTTGCATATGTTCATGAAGATTGTCACACTTGGATGGTTTTATTGTTGAAATTTGGTCAGTGGATTTCAAAGCAATTTAAGGCTAATCTGTTTCCTGATCAGTATGGACGCTGGGCCAGAGGATTGTAACAATGTTAAAGGAGGGAAACTTTGAGGATGTTTTTCTTGATGTTCCTTGAATACTCTTCCATGAAGATCTTTGAAGGTTTTCCAGAGTAGAGTGTAAGTAGGTAAAAGACAATAAGACAAGAACAAGTCATTGCATTTGATTGTATCGATTGTATAATGAGATCATTGTATAACCACATAAAATATTGAATAATAGAGTATATGCAATAGCTGGTTTGTAATTCCATTGTGTTTTTGGCTGAAGTTTGACTGTGTGTTATCACTTTCCACAGGCATTGATTTCAAGGAAGTGAACCAAGAAAACAAAAAAGCTATTTTCAGCGAGATACACACATCCATTGACACGTTGGCGTTCACATTTGGCAATGTGTGAGTAAAAATGCTTGTTTACTTTTTCACCGCCTCTGGGGGGGGGGGGGGGGGGGGGGGGGGGGGGGGGGGGGGGGGGGGGGGGGGGGG
>JAVQJG010252811.1:0-10948 GCA_036024015.1 Craterocephalus amniculus | reverse complement strand
TGCGACAGACTGGCGAACTGTCCAGGGTGTACCCCGCCTCTCGCCCCTTGACAGCTGGGATAGGCTCCAGCACACCCGCGACCCACTTGGATTAAGCGGTTCAGAAAATGGATGGACATCAGAAAAACACACTGCTGCTGGTGGATGTATTCCTATTTAAATTAATTTTTAGTTTTCACACACTGATTATGCATGTTAGTTTTTGTTATTTAAATGCTGGCATTTTTTAAATGTCTGCTTAAGTTTGCCTTCTGAGGTTGTATTTACTTGGTTATTAAAACTGATAAAGAACTTTTTTGTCCCAATATGTAAAACCTTAGAGAAGAAAGAGTGTGTACCATTTCTTCTACAACAGTATTTTTCATTCAATAGACCTCCAGCACAGAGTTATCACACCTTTTTCCCTCCAACGGATGAAAAGGTCCTGCCTGCTTTGTTTAGGGAAGTCACACCCAGGTTTCATTTGTATTTACAGCCAAGACTAGTGTAGTGTTTTTGCTTCGAGGAAAGAACATACCATAGCAATCTCTCTTTTCTTTTTTTTTCTTTTGAAACTAATTGCTCAAAAGTCTTGCCTCAGAGATATTTTGTAGTTTTCTAACAGTAGGATGTGACATGAGCAAAAATGTTAAATATGGATACACAGTGAATAATGCACCTCCACGACAGCAGCTAGGGAAAAAAATAACAAAATAATATCCCATAAACATTCATGGGACCCAATTTCATGCCAGCACATTCTGATCCAACAATTTCTGACTTCTTTAGCCTCATACAGAAAATACCACACATGCCACCGCCTCCATCTCATAACCGTAGGAGTTCAGTGGTAGTTTGCTCCCAACAACCCCCAAATAATGAGCCTCTTCTCCACCATTAGTGGGACTCTCGCTGGCAATTATCCACACTTCTCAGACATTTGAAAATGCCTCAGCTGTCAACACAGTGGTACCCAAAACATGTATAAAGCGTAGCTCAGGAATCCAACACCGCCCTGGCAGTGTCCATGATGGCGCACGTCTGCAAGCTGTCACTTGTTAAAAACAATACAGGAGAAGAGTGGAATGTCGGCTAGCCTTTTTTTTTTCACAAACCAGCTATGCGGTTGTTAATTTATGCCATGATTATAGCAGCTGTTTGGGCACAGTTGAAGCAGAGCCACAAGATTAAACACTTGAGATGCTACTATGTGGGGTGGTCTGATTTCAGATGTGGTTAACCTGAAACACAATACCCACCACGCCTCACTTTTAAACTAATCCCACCTGTTTATCTAGCATGAAAGGGCGTCTTTTCTTCCTAAATACTTTGTTTTTTGCACATTGTTCACTCTTATATTCCCTGTTTATACAGGGTTGTGTCTACAACCCTTTCATCCTCTTCCTCTCTGCCTTTCTCAGCTCTCCTTTTTTCCACAACTTCTGTGCTCACGAGTCCGTCAGGCCTTCTATGGGGGCAGCGTTGGCAAAACAACAAAGCCTGAGGACGCACACGTGCAGCCGTGATACACACTGTATTCAATAAACTTTGCACACTCAAAGCATTTCCACACACACAGACAATCTCATGATGACAGATCTCACACCAGCCTCCACCCAGATAGTCTGAGCCCCACTTTACACCGTGAGTGTATGACAGTATTACCTCCAGGTCTCATCAGAGCTGCTTTGCATTGCTCCGCCACTCAGGAAGCACAAAGAGAAGATGATAAGCTTTCAATTAGGCCAAACTCAGGGGAATTTTCCAGCTGTCTCTACACACTCATATTCACAGACTCAACCATCTCGTCCACATGTGGGGAACAGAAGAGCTCTCATCTGGCTCAGTTTTTGTCATGGACGTACGTACACGAGCAGAGCCGCTTTGTTTTTTTTATGCGATCGTCTCTCTGTTCTTGCTGTGCTGTTCCTCTTCCGGAAATTGTAACTGTCCGGGAAAGAGGGAAAATGCTTGTCTGGATCTAATTGTCATCAAATAGATTAAACGAATGAACTTGTTGAGAAATTACTTTTTATCTGGAAGAATTCTTTTTTTAATAAAAGGACAAGAGATCATATAAATACAGAGCACAGATTCTTGATTTACAACAAAAGAGCTACGTCTGTATGCATCTTTAATGAGGAAGAAAGATGAAGATGAAAGCAGATTTGAAAGACAAACAGAAAAAGCAGGACTATGGGCGAGAAAGAAGAAGAAGGGGGTTGGAAAAAGCACAAATCACTAAAAATCTTCTAATTTCTCATGCACTATCCCAAGTTGCTTTTGTGGTACCTGCATAAGAAAGTCATTAGGGCTGCCTTTTTCAGCCAATGACCTCTCATCCATGCAACCCCGTGAGAGGGAGCAGGCTAGAACCGGCTTGGTTTGAGCGCCTGGTACATGAATGCAAGTCTATTTTCTAACCCGACTGGTGGTGGGAACAGAGGCTACTGTCCAAAATCAGGGTTCCCACAGATTGACCAAGAAACACAGGGGCCAGGGGCTAAGAAACCACGAAAGCTGTGATGCAACCATTCTCACACAGACGACTTGTGCTGCCCTGCTGGCGCTGAGTGGGACATGCAGGGACAGATGCAGAAAGAGAGAGGGCTCTTCCAGTTCAGATGGATCCCTGTGAAGGTAGTTTCTCATCCATGGTGGGTCTACAGAGACTGCTCAGTGTTACAATAAACCAGAGCAGCTCCCAGTTCCCACAGTGGTGCACCTCTCCATGGAACTTTGAGTGGGTTCCCGCTGAGGCCCACAGGGGCCGACACTCTCGGGTCAATCCACAGATCTCAACACAAACTGAAGGTCACAAATGTGTGATGTAGACTTACTGTGTGATCTCTGAATGTTCAGATGTGAGGCACTCCTTTCAGCCTCTTTCCAGCAGCAACTAAATGGTACATTGCTCTTAAATGTCAAATGAAAAAAGTGGCTTAACAAATAAAAATGAACTGATTTAATAATGCAAGTGACCTTTTCAGCAAAAATGCAAAACTCTCTGTACTCTCATCATCTTAGTTGCAAGTGGTAAATGTTTCCATTATGGCTTAGTAAATTCAATTTCTGTGGGATTTGGTCTATTTGGGTTTTTATTTGATTCATTCATTGTTTGAAATTGATTTATATGCTAAATAAACTCGGCACTGAATTTTACAGTGCCGGGACTATGAAACGTGGTTTCTAAGCAGTGGCATTTTAAAACCACAGAGATCAAAGATATCTATTTCTTCTCTATTAGTTGCAGTTTAAAGAACTGCCCTGATGATGCCGATAAGAGAGGCACAATCTTATGACTAAACTCCATCTGAGTCAAACTTCCGAAGCTATCCCATCATAGAAAACCATGTCAATGAGTCAAAACCAGAAGGCCTTTCTAGAAACCCAACAAGGCCACTGCCTGGTGAACCTGCGGCTCAGACCATGGTTATGGGCTATTCTGGTGGAGACCACAGAAACTAACTTTCATAGAAGTCCAAATGGCTTAGATTGGATTCTTCTCATTGTGCAAAGACCACAGCTGCGTGTGTAACCAATCTGGTCTAAATGTGATTAGTTTAATGGGGACAGCAGTAGCACGTTTGATATGAAAGGATAATAGCTGGAAGTGTGTGAAAAAAATTTCTTTGTTCATTGCAATAATGACATAAACATGCTTTGCAGAGCTTGATAATGACGTTACATTTGCACTTCACTCGTGGGTCAAAATATATTTTTACTGAGAGCAGGTCAATTTCCCAGAAACAATGCTAGTTGTTTCCCATACAGATTCATGAGAATTGACACAAATCTTTTTTTCTGTCCTTTTTCTCACAGAGGAAATCTGAATAAGGATCTCTACATGCGAACACAGCTTCCTCTATAAAACAGGAAATTAAGATACACACACACACGTACACACACACTGTAGCTCCCTGCCAGGCACTCCCCCCATCATGGTGGGGCACTGGGTTGGTGGAGGGGGAAGCATGAAGGCAAGAAAGGGAAACGGGGGATCCCTGTGGACCAGGTCTCTGCTCAGTCAAGCAGGGGAACTCGCTAAATTGGTGGTTCACATACACACTTTCTATCTTTCTATCTCCCTTACTGTTTTCATCCATGTGCGCAAGCAGAGGGTTAAATGAGGATGATTGCTCAAGTTTGTTTTGGATCACGTGGGAATGTGGACGGTCATTAAAAGCTACATTGCGCCTTCCTTTCTCTTTTTCCCACTGTTTACTTTGGAAGCAGCAAAGCCAGATCAATATTCTGACAATAGTTTTCCTCCAAATTTTTTCACCTCACTCTGGAAAAGTGAACGCCATTCTGGGACTGACCACTAACCTGCATGACTCGTACTTTTTCTGCACTAAGGGCTCACTGGATGTAAAGAAAACACAAGAAACCACTGAATCACCACAGACTTGCAGCCTCCTCTCAGCTGCCAAAGTGACAACATTAAAACACCTTCTCCCTCACGCTTTAAAGGCGCTGAACACATGAGCCTCACTAAAACGAGTCACTCACCACATTTCTTGAATCATCACTCTTTCCTAAACAATTAACTTTATTGCTTTTGCTTTAATTGTCATCATTAACCCAACCAAAGCCAGTGAAGTGTGAGCTATTGTTACTGTGAGACAAGTGAGATGACTCAAAAGTAATGCTGTTGTGTTTCTTCTCCGGCAGGCAGTGTGTGTGTGTGTGTGGCAGCTATACACACCCCCATGTCTGTCCACTGCTGCCCCGTAGGCCTCTGCTAACAGTTCCCATGGCTTCACAGTTCCACTAAAGGACCACCTCATGGGACACCTCCCACATGTCGGTTTGTTTTCATCTTTAATGGGAGATCATCTTACTTTGTTTTCAGAGTGGGTTAGTGTTTACATGTGGAATAAATAATTTTCGTTTTCTGTGCAGTAAGCTGCTGAAAAAAACCTATCAAAAGGGTGACACAAAATCATCCAACAAAATTATGCCTGCAAAGACAAAACACCTCGATTTCTTCCCCTTTTTGGTTTTGCCCAGAGGGCAAAGATGAAGATGAAGGAGGAAAAATTTATTTGAGAGCATTAAGATTTAGGAATAATCGCTGAGATATAACAGAGAAATGGGCTGTGGAACAAAGAGGGATTGTGGGGTGGTGGAAAATGAAGCATTTACATTTGAGGCTTGGTAATGAGGGGGCTTTCCTGAGAGATGACAGTAAGGCGGAGGATCAGAGAGACAGCACGAGAGAAAAAGGAGGTAAAACAGTGAGAATGCATCAGATCAGGAGGTGGCAATTACACAACTGATTCCAGACAGGGTTTCTGGTTGTACAGACAACTTCATGCACATAGACACGCTTTAGTCTTGAAGCTACAGGTGTTGTGCTTTATGAGAGACTCGTCAGGGGCTCCAGCAGCAGAAAGAGTCACGGAGTATTTTGGCTTTGGGACGTCTTGCCACATTCATTCACATTATGATGTGTGGCTTTCTGGCAGGCCACTCGCAGCAGGGCACTGAACATAAACAGTCACTCCTTAAAAGCCATTCTCCCAGTAAATCCATCAATCTCTTTCACTCAGATCGACATAGAAATAGATTATTAAAGACTTAACAGAATTGAGGAGGGCAATTTCTTTTGGTGAGGGAGATGACTTGGCCTAAACGTTTAAAAGATCAAATCTTTGTAAAAGTATCAAACAATATCTTTCTCCTCAAGTTTTAAGCTCCAGTCGTCTGATGTTTTGCTTTTTAAAAAAAAAGAAAAAAAATTGCCCTGTAGTTTTCTTTTTTGTAGTTTTTGGAAGTGCCCCCACTCTTCCGGCTCTGCTCCAATTTTCTTTAAATACAACCGTAATTGGTTTGATTTCCTACCTCCGGCCTGGCGGTGAGGGGAGGGGAGTGACAAGGGAAAGGAGCCTACAGGAGGCGAGCTGCACGCTTGGGTGGCAACTGTTTGACCAGCAGTGCTATTACCTCGTTTAAGGGCTGTTTATGGGCAGATCCTGGAAGCCCATTAGTGGAAACCATCATAAATCAGAGCGGCAAAATATTCTAACTCACAACCCCACACAATACTCAGACAATTCCAACACCTGAGCGTGTCTGAATTGTGAACATATACGCATTGTAACTCAGCAACTTCTCCCTTTTTGTCTCTCGCTCTCTCTCTCTCTCTAACTCACGCCCATTACACCCCTGCCAACAAATCTTGCGACATTATCACAAAGGCATTCCAACCTCCAAATCAAAACCAGTCTCATACAAAAAGCCTTTTCTTTGTGATTTCTCTCATAGGCAGCCAGACGGAGGAGTGGGAGTGTGGCACTCATCATGCAAGCGTGAGTAATCAAAAAGGAAATAAGACGTAGCGTCTGTAGGAGACCAAGAAGGCCCCTACTGATCTGCAGCCAGCTTATTGTTTTGGCTTTCTATTGTTTCCGTGCTTGGCTGGCAGACCAGGGAGCAGCTATCCAGCAAGAAAACAGCCAGGTCCCTGTCATGGAGATGTATCCTGGGTAGCACTTTGCTGCAAAGTCTTATAAAAATCACTGTCAGAGGATAAGGACAGAGCATAGATGAAAACAAGAGGGATAAGTTTAGCAAGAATCAAAAAATAATGACATTTATTTTAATTGTGGGACGTCAGCTTAAATCTTATATACACTTTCCAACTACAGACTGAATAAAGTAAAGATTTTAAGCGACTGATGACCCTCAGAGCTAAAGGCTCTTATCAGCGCTCAAACCGTCTGATGACTGAGCAGGCAGAGTGCACATAGGTGAAACTAGATCTGCATGTTGAAAAGTCTCAGTCTGGGGTAGAGGAGGTGTTGATTTTTACTGTAACCAACAGCAACAGAGAGACGACCTGTTATGGTGAGTCCATGGCCAAACACAGCATGTTAATATAGGATGGGGAGACAGTGGGCGAGTTTTTCTTCTTTATGATGGCTGGAAAAAACAACAGACGCGCTTCCAACCAAAGCAGGATTCTGGGGTATGTGGTACAACCACAGAAGAAATGGACCCAGGAGGCTTCCGTAGCTGAAGCACTGGCGCAGAGAGAACACAGGGACTTGTCCAAAAATGGCACAAGTGTGGGCACGCACGTACACATAACGTGCAGCTTTCCCGGCAAGCGACAGTCGTCTTGGTGGAAAAATATGGTAAGCGATGCATTAAAGCCCAGGACTTTGAGGGATTGCAGGAACGCAGTGGCATTAAAGACACACAGACCAGGAGGAGCACAGCAGGCAGTATCCAGAAAGCAGAGAAGTTTGTTGGAATTGATGGGTGAGTGAAGATGCATACACCCGAGACTACGGAAAAAGAAATAAACCAACTCGTCTCCAAGTTTGAGTGGATGTGCAAGAATTTTATTGTATTTGGGAATATCATCATAGCAGTGTCTGTTCTATGGCAGCCAGAGTCACATGGCAATTAAACTGGAAACTGTGCAGCCCAGCACCGCTCTCTGAAAATGAAGAACCTTCTTCGTAATAAATTATTTTAATAAAAACAAATTTACTTTAGAAAATAGCTAAACTGAAAAAGGTGAGCCAAACAACCCAGCCTGCTGCCATATAACACCAAACCCTGCACTTCTAACCCCACTCCTCCTGAGCTTCTTCCCAGTATCAGGCCATAGTTCTCTCCTCATTAAGTGAACCGTAGAAATGTATAGAGCTCCTGACAAGACTTTTACAGCGTACTATCCAAGGACGCTGCACGTTTTAAAGGGTGAATGTGCCATAGCTCTCACTGCTCAATTGAACAAATTCCCAAAAGTCTCAAAATTAATCCGGCTCAGGGCTTACCAGGGTCAGCACACCCAAAGAAACGCTCAAGACGACAACAGTAAACCAGCCTCTCGGCTATGTGATCTGTACTTGTACGTTCCTGATGAGCTGGCAGAGTGGAGAAGTAACACGGTCTTATTAATGCTTAAAGCATTTTGACAGAGCCTTTTGTTACTTACTTAAACCACGCTGCCTGCAACGATCTAATGGAAGTCTAAAAGCCATTAGGCTATAGAGCTTAGCCAACACAAACCATGCACGAGCTATGAAAGAGCAGCTAAGGGCAATCAATACATCTGCCTTAATCTTCCTCTTCTTGTTGCCCAGTTTCCCCCTACAGTGTTAAAGCTAAATATCATAGCCTTTGTGGCTGCTGAGTAAAGGAGACACTGGTTTGGAGCAGAAAAGGCAGAAACAAAACGGGCCAGCACCTGCAGAGCAAAGATCTGACATGAAGTTCATTGACTTTAGCTCCTCTTAGTTGTTTCTATTCTATGTTTAGCATCTTTGCACATCAGTCAAAATAAAAACACAGCAGCAAGGGGCACGTGAGTGTAGTCTGTAGTCATTTTAGCATGGCGACAGGGCGAGGAGGAGCATGCTGGGGAGTTTCTCTTTAACAGGCCTGGCCTCTGCTGAGGCTGGCATGAAAAGAAAGCGAGAGAGCTGGAGACGGTTGGCAAAACCAAAACTTCAAAGACCTCCTCTCTCCCTTTAGATGTTCTCTATAACACTGACAGGGAACCTGCTAGTTCACTTTAGTACAAAGACACTCACACACACACACACACACACACACACACCTGGGATTATCAAGTCAGACATTTCCTGATTCCTTTCAAATAAGGCCACAGGAGTGAGGTGCATTAAGAAACTACAGTCCTAGTATAAACACATAGAATTACACACTTGCATAACCGCGAAGACATAGCAATAATTCGCCACATACCAGACAAATACTTGCTGCAGGCTGTGACACACTAACATAGCTTAAACTGTAAGGTAAATTTGCTCTGCGAGGAGCTACGGTCGGGGTGTGTCTGCTGGCAGGACTTAGTCTTTCATGTCTAATAGTTTTTTCCATAACAGACTAAATAAAACAGAGCACTATTGTAGTCTTAGAAAGAGACTAAACAGCCTGGACAAAGAAAGCTGGAGGCATGAAAGCTGACGTCACAGGTTGTCTTTCAAGTACAAAGCTGATGACGGCCCTTCAGCCCCCTCCCTTATCCCCCTTTCAAAGTATAGTACTCACTTTAAGACCCACATTTCTCTCTAACCCCCACTCTTAACATCTCTCTCAGACAAACACCTCATACTTCCTGCAAAAAAAATGCTGACCATGTACAGGAGATAAGAACAAAACCCCATGAGAAGAAGCACTGGCGGCTGCGAGTTTCCCATCTCTTCGTGTTTACTGTGGCTGACTACCCTCTAGTGGTGTTACAGCGAATTTCACTGTACAACTGAATCCTTGAACCCTACTCTGCCTCTTTACCAGCCAACAGCTGCAGTTAACCGCAGCTCTGCCACAGGGTGTGCCTACAAGACCTAGATGGAGTGAGTGGCAAGCAGGGGAGAGGGGTGAGGCAGCTTTTTGTGGGCCGCCCAAGGGGGTCTGCCACAGTCCCCTATCTTCCCACCACAGTAGCCACTGAGCCCTGGAGAGAGAAAGCCAAACTACCACATTTTAACGAGGGATAAAATAAACAATGTGAGCACACAAAATACACCCTCACTGGTTGACCGCAGGCATCGGAGCGGAGCAGATAAGCTGTTGTTCGGTGGTCTTGGAGTTGATGGGGTGGCGGATGCCGCAATGAACTCTGCTTTGATCTCCACTTGTGTGGAAACGTTAGACTTTTACGGTTCCCCAACATGAGGGACATAATGAGCTAACAAGTCAAGTTGCATAAAAATATGTCACATACCTGGAGTGGGATCTTTCCGTGTAAACAGTTTGTGGCATGATTGGAGGTATCCATCCGTTTCTATAAAAAAAAAAGCAAGGAAGTGAGGCGTGTTCATTTCTACAAACTCCATGCAAAACACTTCAATAGAAAACAGTTTTCTTTAAATAAACTCAATGATTTTATAAGCAAATATTCACAATATTAAAAGAAACTTGACTATTCCTCTTTTTTAATTATAAATCTATTGTACTACACATATCCTGATAAGTAACCTTTGTAATGAGGTATAACAGCTAAATGTGTGGGTAGTACTTCCTCCAAAATATACCAAAATCCCGGCAATACAGCAACACACCAGTTTTGATCTCACATATCCAGACTTTGGGACCCAACTCCATCCTATAGGATGATCATGCGCACTCCCGCATAGTCAGGATCATCACAGAGTGCACAACAGAGAGGATGAAGTGACCTGCCCTGAGACTAACTGACCATGGACAGGCTTGTGCATCCTACAGGGTCCCGTCTATGGACAGACATGTTTAATACATATAGCTTTATTTTTGTTTTTATATTTGAGTTGTAAGGACTAAAAAATGTCTACATTTGAGAAATGTTGTATAAAAAGCTCCTCAAACACAGGGTTACCATTTATTAGTTTTTTAAACAAATATTTCACCATAATAATGATAGTTTGTTAGGCTACTGCATCTTAAGAAGGCTAAATTTGAGGAATTTAGTGTATATGTATATATATACAGTCATATGCAAATGTTTGGGCACCCCTGATTATTTTCAAGATTTTTCTTTATAAATCATTGGTTGTTTGGATCATCAATTGCAGTTAAATATATCATATAGCAGACAAACACAGCGATATTTGAGAAGTGAAATGAAGTTTATTGGATTTACAGAAAATGTACAATAATTACTTAAAAGAAAATATGCAGGTGCATAAATTTGGGCACCCTTGTTGTTTTGTTTATTTGAATACCTTTAGCAATAATTATTGGAGCACAACATTTGTTTTGTAAGCTCATTGACCCTTGACCTACATACACAGGTGGAGCCAATCATCAGAAGGGGTATTTAAGGTGGCCAATTTCAAGTTTTTCTCCTCTTTGCATCCTCTCTGAAGAGTGACAACATGGGAACTTCAAAACAGCTGTCAGACGACCTGAAAACAAAAATTGTTCAACATCATGGTTTAGGTGAAGGATACAAAAAGCTTGCTAAGAGATTCCAGGTGTCAATTTCCACTTTGAGGAACATAGTGAGAAA
>JAVQJG010252808.1:0-20387 GCA_036024015.1 Craterocephalus amniculus | reverse complement strand
CTTTGGACAGTGGGAGGAAGCCGGAGTACCCGGTGAGAACCCACGCATACACGGGGAGAACATGCAGACTCCACACAGGAAGGCCACAGTGTCAAACCCCTCCTCAGCCAGAATCAGACCAACTCCTTGAACCCGCGGCCTTCTCACTGTGAGGCCGCAGTGCTAACCACTACACCACCGTGCAGCCCTCCATTTAAATTTACCAAAGTAAATCTAAACGTCTTCTTCAAGTAAGAGCTAATTTAAACGCATTGTAAAATGTTTGTATGTCTTATTTTAACTTATGAAATTCAATATCCCACTTAGTAGCCTAGATAAAATAAACCCTACAATTATCGCATATTTTCATTTGGCATATTCCATTTAATGATTTGTAGGCTACAAAATAAAATCTATTTCTAGAAAAGACCAACATGTGAGTTATGCTTAGCAAAGAGAAAGAAGGCAGAGACACGTAAGGCTGGTGCAGGGCCGCCACCACTCCCACTGATGGAGGCTGAGGAGCTGGCCCAAAGCCAGAACCGGGACTGACCAGTGGCTGAGGGCATCCAGGGGGGAAGCTCATCTGAGTCTGTCCCCCCCAGGGCACATTATCCTACATCAGCCTGGCCATTTGGCCTCTACTTATGTAATAATGTAGGCTGCATCACTGTGATCTTCACAGAATGGCATGTGTGAGTTTATTGTGATATACACATTTCCAGGCTACATGATCTGAAATGTGGTCGTATCTTAAAGCAGAACTTCGCTTTTTTAAAACCTGGGCTCTGTTTTCATCTCTCCTCTCATACATGTAAGTGATGAGGAAATGAGCGTTCAAGATCGCCCCAGTATATAGGCAGCTAGCAGCACAGCTAATGGTAAGTATCGGCCATTTGCTCACCTTCTAAGTTCGCCCAAAAAACGTGCTTTTCCCTCCACAATGAAGTACTCTGCTAGTCTCAAAGTACTGACGACAATGTACTAGAGAGGAGAAATGAACCAAAGTATCTGTATTAGCTGCCGACCGCCAGGTTTTGTTATGTTTTGGTGTCTGTGTCCTGCTGTCCGTGTCCAAATCGGAATTATCGAGATCGCGCAATAACTTGCGTCAAAAAAACCAGTGGCAGATTGCACTTCCTGACACTAAATGATAGTAATCTACAGGTACAGTATACAGATATTTTGGTTCATTTCTCCTCTCTAGTACGTTTTCAGACATTTGTTGAGACTAGCAGAGCACTTCAGTGTGGGGAAAAAAGCACGTTTTTAGGGCAAACTTACAAGTGAGCAAATGCCTGATACTTACCATTAGCTGTGCTGCTAGCTGCCTGCCCTGCTAAATACTGGCGCGATCTTGAACGCTCATTTCCCCCATCACTCACATGTATGAGAGGAGAGATGAAAACAGAGCCCAGGTTAAAAAAAGCGAAGTTCTCCTTTAAATCTGGGCATTGATTGTGTGAAAGGATTTCCTATTCACATAGTCCCCTTCATTATTTCCAGTTATAGGAATTTGAGTCCCATCTATGCATCCTGGGACATTTGGAAGTCCTGTAAAATCACAGTTAAGCATCGCGATGTTGCAGCAGCAGGACATAAATTTTAAAACTGAATTTAATTTCCAAGTCAATCAACTGCAATCCTGTAAAATTCTTCTTTAATGGTCCTTACAGGATTGTGTCCCGGGAATACTACCATCATCGGTAACAGCTGTTTCAGTGCGAGAGTGACTCTTCTCACAGCTCTGCACACTGTTGCTTTTAATGCATCGGCAATGATATACAGAAAGGATCCATTTGTATAAAAACGTAGTGCCATGTCTAAAATTTGCTCGGAGGTGAGAACATGTCCACAGTGTGTGAGGTTTCTAATGTTTGGCTGGAGAATATTATTAAGATAAATTATGCTGTCAGATGAAAAGCAGTAGCGTTCGACCAGAAACTGTTCTGGAAACGGCAGAATATCTCATCTGGACCGGAATATTCTTTCACCAAGTAAGGCTTTTCTAATTACTGGGCTTCAATATCACGTAAATTCAGAAGGAACGGGCAATCCCTGTCCAACCAGTTTCCTTGTGTGGGAGGAGACGGGTAGAAACTTAGGGTTTCTTAAAGATAACCTGCCAGCGAGCAGGTTATGTTCACAGAGTCTACCATGGTGATTGACTTTGAGGTTCAGACCCCGCTTTCTGGAACAGATGACTCGGAGTTTCCCTCATCTCCCCAGATCAGCTGCACCGTGTTTACCTCAAACAACTGATGCGTTCACTGACCAGGTTAGCCCTGGATGTGCAGTGATGCTCCATATCATGTGATTCTTTACTCGGCCCTGCACCACACCTTCTTTCATCTTGCTTCCGCACGTTCTAGGTCATTATTTACACCTACATTACAGCATAGAACAATAATCCCTATAATAATGTCACTCTGCTCATGCAACATCATAATAAATATTCAAACAACATTGAAAAAGCCTGGCTGTGACTGGGCAGACTGGTCATACTGGGACACATAAAGCCGACTCACTTCTGAATGTGACAAAATCTAGAATAAATAACCATGAAATCAAATAGTTTGAGTTATTGTGGTCGCATATATAAATGTGTGTTGGTATTACTGCTATACATCCTTCCATCAGGTCACCTCACAGTTTCCATTGCAGCTTGTACAGCTAAAACTCCCAACAATGACCACATCCAGACACTTTTACAGTAACAGTCCAGTTAACCAGAACCAGGAAGGACTGAATGAGGATCCTTAAAATAAGCCTGTAGTGACACTTGTTGCTGAACCAGGCCTGGTCGTTCACAGTGTGCTCAGTCTGCATCACAGCATCAACATCAACACACCAAAACATTATTTTACAAGACCAGCAACTCCATAAATACTTGTGTTTTTTCAGCGGGAACAGGAGTTTTCCTTCACAGCGGCTTCCGGCCTGTTTATCCATTAAGTGGCCTGTTTATGAAGCTAAGCATGCAGCACATTTTAAAATGTTTGCTCAACATTTTCCAGCCCATTTGACTCATTGTGCTGTCAAATTATCGAAGTTAAAGGCTGAGTAAGTCATTATGGAGAAACACTCATTTATACTCACAATAGACCCCGAGACAAACTAAACTCAAACACAACGGAGAAAACCTCTGTGTTGTTTTACAGGAGCAAACTGAACACTAACATCCACGTCTGATCCTGCAGCGACAGCAGCCTTCTGCCTTACACACAACCTGGTGCACACCGACACCTGGCTGACTCCTCACCGCTCGCCCGTCTCTCTTTTCTCATTACATCATTATATTGTGGACTCTGTTGGATCAAAGCTCCCCTCATTTTAACTTTCAATCAAGGGTGGACTGGGACAAAAGATTGGCCCAGACTGGCCTATTTACAGTCATGCATACCATCTCTGCTGTTCTTAAAATGTGAATATGAACTCCTTTACGTTAGCAGGAAGCTGAGATGTAAACACGTTATATATTCCCAATAAACAAACATCACAACTCCATCACAGAGATCCATGCCAGAGTGATGCTCAGGATCAAGGCTGCTGCTCAAGAAGGAAAACGGACACAAAAGAATGATGATCAGGTGAGAACTCTACACACTGTTTGCTTTGTCCCTTCTGGGCTACTGTAGGAACAGGGTAAGGAACTGTCCCGGCCTTCAGGACAATAATTATCTCCCATCAATAATCCAGCTGGACACACAGCTGTCTGCTTCTCTGCTCGTCACGGTTCTACGTGACCCACTGCTGTTAGAACACAGATTATATAGCACTCCCACCTACAGATGCATGCAGAGAATGCACAGCAGCAAGCATGAATGCAGTGAAGATTAATAAAGAAGTGCATTTAATGTCTTACTCAGCCTTTAATTAGTGGGCTGATTTAGAAAGAAGAGACAGATTTCTAAATGTGCATCGTCAGACATCAGCTAGACAAACATGAAGCTGATCAGCTGCAGACTGACTCACATAAAGCTGCATCTTTCCTGATGTGGGACGTGTTATACGCAGCAACACTAAATCTCACCGCATGCAAACTAAAACACGGCAAACTAAGATTACCGATGACAGAAAAGCAGCTTTTCACTTCTTTTGGGGTTCAACATAAATAAGTTAAATCATTTTACAGATGAAGGCACCTGATTTAAAGCATTCTGCATTTATATTTTTCATCCCTGAATTTTTTTTTCTCTTATTATTAGTACTACAAATCAGCTTATTTTACAAACTGGATAAGGTAGAAATGATTAGTTCGCCATAAAAAACTTTCAGTAGCAAATCTCCTAAAAAATTTAGATGTGATCGATAAAAAAGACAAAATATTTCCAGACTAAAAATCTTTGAACGCATCATCATGGCTGTAGAAACACCAAACCGCAACCAGATAATAGAAAATGTGTTTCAAACAAATTTTCCAAACATTTCATCATTTACATTGACATTTTTTACTAAACTCTTAAAATCCTGACCAAAGGAAAAAATCTCTCCATCATGCAAAGGGACTCCATATTTCTACAAAACAACGCTTTACTTATTGCCTTTGAAAACAGATTTACTTTTTCTTTGATTCAGCAGAAGCTTCCTGAAGGAGGAAACGTCTCTGGTTTTCAGCTCAGCAGCTTGATAAAACAGGGTCAGTGATGGCTCTTCTTCCCAGCCGTCACCTTCTGTCTCCCTGTTACTGAACTGTCGTTAAACTGCTTGTTCATGCTGTTACAGACGCCACATTTGGCTTCTCTGCTGCAGAGAAGGTGAGACAATGGGGGGAAATGAAAATGTGGACAGAAAGTTTTTCTAACAGGACGTTACCATGGTGATTCCAGGGAAATATCAGCTGACGTTTTTGGGGTCTTCTTGTTTTTGTGGGAGTTCCCTCCTCACTCAGACCGATTTACAGATTTACTGCTACACAGAATAAGATCAGAGTGGATAGCAAATGTTTAGAGATGAAGATGAAATAAAATGAGACACACATCTTTCATCACTGATTGAAACTTAATGCAATTTTATCCACCCCACTGAGTCAGTAGTATTTGCACATCTATGAGCTGCTGTGCAACAGTTCAGTACATTCATTAATCAGAAAGCATTTTTAACACCCTGTATATGACAGTCAGTTAAGAAAAGGGGCTAAAACCTCCATGGGACAGTGAGATGATGGGCAGGATTGGAGGCCAGGGGGGTTATTAATCTTCATTTACCTAATTGGTGCCAGCTTTGTTCGTGTTAGTCATTTTGTGTCACTTGGGTAATTTTCAAACAAGTCCAAACCAAAGCAGACGAGCCGCTCCGCTGAGCGGACGGCCCTCAGCAGGACAGACACACTCTGGTTCATGGTGCTGTGGCAAACTACTTCCTTGTTGGTGGAGTTGTACTTCAGGGCTTCGCTGGTCACGCTGCAGTGCAGCATGGCTTCCTGGGAGAGCTTGAGGATGGAAAACTGTGGAGATTTTCCTGGAAGGCTGTATAACAGATTCCTGCAGAGAGACAAAGAAGGAAAATGATAAAACCATATATAAAACCTGAAGGAAAAAAACAAAATGAAAATATCACAATGCAAATTTAAAGAGTAAGAATCTTCTTTAAAGGAAATTGAGAGGTGGTGAAGAGATGTGGAAATGAGGGAGGAGATTATCCGCTTATTAACCTATGCAGTATTTAAGGATCAGTCAAGGCAGGCGCTAAAAATAAAACTTTGTATCCTGGAGGCAGAGATGGTCAATGGAGGAGCGAGTCTATTCCATCTATTATGTAACGTTCTATTAATGCTGGATGGCTGCCAGACGCTGGATCCAACATCTGCTGAGAGCATGTGAGGCTTCGTGAAACGGAGCGTCACTCTGCAGAGATGAAGCAAGTGGAGCTGATGCTGCTTCAGCCCAGTCTAACAAACGTCCTCATATCAGACTTGTCCTTAGATGGACTGTCTGTCTGTCTGTCTGTCTGTTTGCCTGCCTGCCTGTCTGTCTGCCTGTCTGCCTGTCTGTCTGGCTGAACACAACTCAAACAGTAAGGGACGGATTTTGATGAAATCTCTGAAACAGTTTCAGGAACAACTTATTGGATTTTGGGAGTGATCTGGATCATCATCTGGATCCAGGAGTCTTTTTCAGGACTCTTCACCAGATGGAGATCGTCATCTGACTCAACACTTAGAGGCTGATTTACTAAGGCTTTGCGGGTACTAAAACGTGTGCAAAGTGGTTTGCCCACGCTAAAATTCCCAGATTTGCACCGCCTGTAACTAGTTTGCGGTGGTTATCTTTGCACGTACAAATGGCACGCCTGAAAAGCAGGTACTAACTGCCACAACAGTAAACACACTAAATACTAATATTTCAACCTAAATTGGATCGAAATTCATTTTGCGTTTGCGGTTTCCTTGTTCTCCAGATCCTTCCATGACAGAGCAATAGAACAGCTTAAATCTTCATTTAAATACAGCTGTTTGCTCACGCAAATGAAAACAAGAGCAATCTTAGTTGATCACACACAGAGCATGGAAACATAAGGAGCAAAACAGCGCTGCAATTTTCCCTCGTTATAAATTAGCACCATAATGTCCAGAATCATTGCCAAAATGATAAATGACACAGTGACATCGTGCTAGATGTTGTAAACCCACATTGCTGTCATAGCTTATTTCTGGGTCTGGTGATCCAGAAGGTTCTTAATATTACTGTGGGCTGGCGGGGTTATGCGGTGGTGGACTATCGCCCTGTGGCTCTGAGTGCTTCTAGTTTGTTTATTTATTTTAAATTAATCTGTAATTAGATTTAATAGATGAATAAAATCCCCATCAGCATGTAATATTTGGAAAATAACTCATTTTAAAATAAAACATGATCAAACTGGTAATAAAAGGGTGAAAATAATAACATTGTTTTGAACAGGATTGAAGTGGATTAGCCATCTGAGCAAAGAGGAGGAGAAAATTTGTCTGTGATGTTTTTAAAGCTGTTTTTTGGAGAAGACTTTTGTCCACTGATGACCGGAGAGGGGAGTAAATTTGTCCCAGTCTCCTGTTGAAGTTTAGAAAAGTCAAACTGGAATTTCATAGTTCTGTTAGAGAAAAGTCCTCCATCTTGGACCAAAGAAGTGGCCAAAAGCAGAAAAATGGGCTGAAAGGACAAAAAGGTCCATCCTGACCTACCAGGGTTCTGTTAAACAGCTCCTGTGAGTTTTCCTGGATGGACTCTGTGATGGATCTGTGTAACAAACCATCTGACGTGTCAGGCTGACTGAAAACAAAGACTTATGAAAAGCTATTCTTCATCTCTCTGACCCCTGCTCAGCTTGCTGTCTGTAGCAGCTGAGTTATTGGCCTGGAGAGGTCTCATCTCTTTGTCTTCCTATCACACGCGTAATACACACCCATCTGCAAACGCATCAAGCAAAGCACATGCAGCACAGTTCAGAAACACAGAGGAGTCTTTGGGGTACCGGAGTAGTCATGGGTAGGTCAAAGTGGCAGCAACTCCAGAGTGCTGCACTCCATGGGGATGAAGAACATTGATTTCTCTTAAAGTGGCTGAACGGACAGTCTTAAGGAGTAAATGGAGTGATTCTTCATCTGTTAACACACAGGTTGTGTGCTGTAGGAAGCACTGACCTTCATCACAAGGTTCAGATCCAGAGTCAGAGATATTCTATATCTGCTACATAAACCTGGTAAACCTGTTAGTTGTCTGAATATTTTAATAAGTTAACAGCTGCAAAGCACAGATCTTATTCTTAACACAGCAACAGCTGATACTTCCTGTTTTTACACATCTTCCACATCATCAGGTTCATTACCACTCAATCCTCCATTCCAGCCACTGGATGGATGGTTTATAGGCTTCAGATGTCCAAGAACATTGTCCCTAATCTGAAAACCAAAACAGAACCCAACACAAGAACAAACTGTTGTGTTCAGGTTGGGAGGCTGGATGATGCCATCAGGTCAGAGGCAGGGTGATGCTCTTCTTTTTGTCTCATTTACACAGCAGAAAAGCCTGTTTGGGTGACCCATCGTAGTCTGGGTTAGAAATTAGCCCAGGACAGTCCAGGAGATGCTCCACTGTGCTGGTCAAACCAGGCCATGCTGGTACTAAGAACAAGATAACAAGATGGATGGATCCATGCTTCCACGATGCTTCCAGCACATTCTGAGCCCAGCATGTGGATGTGGAGCTGAAATGGAGACTCATCAGACCAGTTTGACCAGTTCTGGTGAGTGTGTGGGAATTGTAGCCTCAGTTTCCTGTTATTAGCTGACAGGAGGGGCCCCCGACCTCTGACATCAACAGCTGGATATTTTCTCTTCTTCAGACCATTCTCTGGAAACCCTGAAGATAAATACTCAGACCCAACAACCATAAATCTCCTTTCTTCCTCATCCTGATGTTCAGTCTGAACTTCAAGTTCATCATGTCTATATGTTGCTGCAATGTGATTGGTTGATCAGATATTGTTAATAGGAAGCTGATAATGGGATGTTGAGTTAACAAATACACAAAATACTGGAGTCAGTGCAGATGACAGAGTCTGAAGGAATCAAAAATCCCCAAAACAAAGAAAAAACTGCTTCAAGCTTCAAATGTGAATAAAATGTTTGACACCAACTTTCTCAGCTAAGTTTTATGTTTATGTAACATGTTGGATTAAAGAAGAGAGCGATGCAAGAGTGATTTTTCTTCACAGTTAGAGACCTGACAGCTTCCACTGTCCAGATGAATTTCAACCAGAACCGTCCACATAAAGATGAAAGCACACATCAGCCAGTTGCACCTGGGGTTACCGCCTCAGATAAGGTCTCCTTCATTCAATAACCTGCCTTATAAATGTAACATGAGGGAATGAAAGGAGCAGATTCTGCAGGATCTGAACCATGCTCTACCATGACCACCACTGACTAAGAATCCTGTACTTTAGCTTCAACCTTACGTCTCAGACACATGTTTGAATGTATCAGATTGGCTTACACTGATTGACTGTGAAGCACTTTGAGCCGACGTTTTGTATGAACCGACTCTATATAAATAAAGTTGAAATGAACTGAACTGAATTTAGATACCCAGAAAATGGGACATATGGGAGTTTCTTATTTGTTAAACATGTTGATTAGCGGTTAAACTGCAAAATAACCTTTGTGATTTGCTATCAAATGCTGAGGATTGTTCTTCATCATCCAGTGACCCAGAACCATCAACATCCCGCCCTGCGTTGGGGGAGGGCAGGCAGAAATAATGCAAACAAACAAACAGTACCAGTCAAACATCTGAAACCATTAGATCGAATAGGAAATTTTGTGTAAGAGATCACTAAAGTCCGCACAGTCAGACAGTCTGCACCCAGCAGTCAGTCACTCACACAATTTTACATCTAAATTTAGTTTTGGAGCGGTACGTGTTCAAAAACAATGTACACTGACTAGCTAAAAAGTCAAAGCAGATTGTGTCTGTTCCTGTGTTCCTGATGAGTTTAATGAGAAGTTCTCTGTTTAAAACAAACCTCTTTGGCTTTTGAATCTTTGGATTTGATGTTTTATAACTAGGGATAAAATATACACTTAAAGTTGAACAGGAGTGTACACTCCTCGGGGCACATAGCAGGACCACCCACTGACCCCACTGCTTGCCAAGACTATCCATTTATCCCGGATTTCGTCCTCGAGTCTGCGACAAACGCATCTTTGAATTGAAATATTTATAGCCAGGCCAAGGAGGGTTATTCTGAGAGAACAAATACTTTTCACACCGTCTCATGCAACCAAAGAGAAAACTTTGGACTGAAAAGTCCTCCTCCATGCACACTGCAAGTTTAAATCCCACGTTACTTTGACTTATACAGTATTTTATTGTGCATGGTGCCATCCTAAGAAATGTTTTGTTTTCCCTTGTGAGCTTTTATTATTTGTAGTAATATATCCTTGCAGTTCAGGCCTACAGCACTTTATATAAAAACATGGGGCATTGAAAAGAAAAGATTTCCAAACGATTGTTGGCTAAAATAAACTGAATCCACTTGAAATAAAGTGAATACCAACTCAGATTATTTTTATTTATTCTACAGAAAACTACCCAAAACTGATCACAACCACCTGACAACCTGCTCTCATTTACTCATCTTCCATCTGACGGCCAGGGGCTCTCTGATCAATTCACTGATAAATGGATAATCAGTGAGCTCCTCTATGAAAGCTGAAGTTTACCATTTGCAGTCATGTCAGTGCTAAGGAGGAAAGACATCAGCAATGATCCTGGAGCAGCAGCTGTTGCTGTGCATCAGATTATCATGTCAGTCCATCAGGAAGAAAGATTCTTCACACATGGAAGACAGTGAGTGGACATTGCAGCAGACGCTGATGCCTGGACATCTCAGACTCAGTTTGTATGTTCAGTGTTAAAGCTGATGACAGCCCAGTTTGAAAAGACTGAACCAGCATTGCCAGTAGAGAGCAGCTCAGGTTTGAGCAAAGCAGGATTCCATTATCAGGCCTCTCATGTGGAACCAGAGGAAATCCAGGATTTCCTCACGTGTTTTTCTTACTGTTTTTTTCTGCCTTTTCCTCTCTTCTCCTACAACCAACAGACCAAACACAGTTAGAGCCATTCCTACATGGTGGGCTGATAAGTTCCTGGTGCAGTCATCTGCAGTCCCAGTTCCCGGAATAAAAACCAAACATCTGCTCTGCAGACAGCAGGTTTTCCTTCCTGGTGAAGCTCAAAGTTCAAGACCCTGACTCAATCCTTAAGTCATGTACATTTAAAAAGTCCACCATCATCCCTATCTAAGCCCCCCCCCCACGCCCACCACCACTCCACTCCACACCCACCCTCCCCAAGCCTGAACAACTAAGACCAGCTGCATTAACACCTGTTGTGCTGAAATACTTCAAAACTCCTGCCTATATCCTCTGGTAGATGATGTTACCGCTCCAACAGAAGCTGCGATGATGCTATGACATTTCTCTCCACCAGGGGTCAGCAGCGTCTTCTGACCAGCAGAATTACAGCCTGTAAACATGCATGACTGATCAACTCATCCTCTTTCTGCTCTTTCTGCTCCTAAAGCAACATTTCTGTGAGTATTTGTTACAGTGCCGCTCTAGTCTGTTGCCTCTTCCATCGGTAAAAACCCAGACAGAAACAGCTGTGAAAACGTTCCTGACATAAGAAACGTTCTATTTTTATTTCATTTTATTTACCTCTCACCCTTTAAATCCCCGTATACTGTTCATGCATGTCCAAGAAACAATATGTAGGTCAGAATTGCACTTTATTGATATGATTTTGGTATTATTATTTTTATTCTACCAAAGCATTCAGGTCCTTCAGGTCCTTCAGGTCCTTCAGGTCCTTCAGGTCCTGCGGGTTCTACGGGTTCTGCGGGTTCTACAAGTTCTACATGTTCTGCAGGTTCTGCAGGTCCTAAAAGCATGCACAGAGAATCTATAAATAAATAATGAGACTAAATAACACAGGTAAATGAAAGAGATTGCCCTGCAGTCTGATTAAAAGACACCTCAGGTTTTCAAAGAAAACATTTTAATGATTGTTCCGCTCTCTCAAACTAATTGTCTTAATCCTGTAAGGGTATGGTAACTTCCTTTATAAATGAGTGCTATTAAACCTTAATGCTTTCCAAGCATGATGAAGCAGCTAATTCTAACTTGGGCGCTAATGGCAGTGGAGGACAATTAACATGTCTATTACTGCCATAAACTTTGAATAACGCTGAACAGCAGACACTATTTATTCTGGAAGAATCTGGAGGAAAACAGATAGTTGACGAGACGTGTTGAGAGGCACTGTGGAGGCGAGAATCAAACAGAAATACACTCCCCACTATCAGTCAAGGTCAGCTGCGTTCCACATAAACGTAATTTGATATGATATATTGTGTTTATCCTTCAGCCGGACAGTTTGACTTAAATAAATTCATCAGCTAATCTGGAGCTGTGACTTTGGTGCACATGCTGCAGAGCCGATGAATTACTACTGCTCTGCCCTGAAAAGCTGCCGCCTGCAGGAAAAAAAAATCTAATTCTTTTTAGAAGGAATTTTTCTTCTTTTCTCTTTTTTTGCCAGAAGGAATAAATATGTGTGAAATACTGCAAAGAACAAGTTTTATGTTGCTTTATTTCAGTTCCGCTCCAAATGTAGAACAAGTTGAAAAAGAAGTGGATGTGCAGAATACAAGATAAACGGCTGATAGGGGTTTAAATCATGGCCGCCCCATCAGATTACAGCACGGGAACGACTGATGTGGTTTATGTAGTTTTCTTCTTGGATGGCATGTTTAATTTAAACTGTACTTTTTATTCCCGCTCCTCCCTCCAGTCACTGAGAACGGCCCCCACATCAACATAAGCTTTGTTTGCACTTTAATCAAAACTTTGGTTGAAACTTGACATTTTCATCAACCCAATATGTCTGCTATTCATTTTCAACAAGACAGACTATGCTGAGGGAAAAAATAAAACAAATCCAGTCTCACTGGTCTGACTACAAAAATCCCTCTGCCAGCTTCTGGATGGATGCAGGGTGGTCTACGTGTTGAGGTAGCTGGGGTCTGAGCCCCGACTGCGATCTGACCTTAATGCTTTTCCTTCCCGGTTCTGGTTCTGGTGCAGGTTTTCCTGTCGACTGTTTCAGGAGTAGATTTGATACAGTTGGAATGTTTTCTAAGCTCAGAAACATGTTTTAACTGCACTGTCCATAAATTCAGTATTGCCCTTTTCCCCCCAGCGTCGTCCTCAGCGGCAGCGGCAGCAGTAGCATCATCATCATCATCATCTCCTCACAATAGTTTTGCATGTTAATAGTTGACATTTAATGAAAGCCTGTTTAATTGTCTCTTTGATGGCAGAAGACTGGGAGACCTTTTGAAATGAAGTCATGAATTTAAATAACTCCGGGGGATACATAACACGCCGTGTGACCGTATCACTCTCCTTTAGTTTGGCCTTCAAACATTACTTACTCAAAAAGGCAGTCAGATCAGGTTATGTCGAGTAAGAATCCATTTTTCCACTTTTCAGGTTACAGGGCATGAAAAAACTTGACAAATGATTTCTTCTTATTATTATTATTTAAATTTCTTCTGAAATGTTTTTTACATTCCATCCATCCAGATGTTCAGCATGAAAATGTTTTAATTATTTTTTGCCAGTTGTCTGACTTCTAGTCAAAGAGGAACTGCAGTGCATCCATCCTGTACAGCATGTGCAAGTTCATTTTAGAACAACTGATTAAGTTTATCCTGCAGATTCAGATACAACAGCAGCTCTCAAGTCACAGAATATGATTATAACAAACATCGTGTCGCTTCTGTTTCATCATTCCTAAAGTGTGATAGGCCTAAAATCCAGCAACCATAATTTTAAAAAGCTAAGGCTATAGATAGAGATATTATTTCTGGTGGCAGAATGAAGGTGGAAACAGGCAGAAATTTAACTGGAGTCCTCTGAGTGAAAAGTAAATCCTGTAACCACTAGGCCATGGGACAAACAAACGACCACCAGGGCGCATCAATAAGTGCAGACAGTGCAGACCCTGCCGAAGTCACGTGCGAAAACGTGAGGTCTGTAACAAGGCGTGTGCACAGAGCCTATTAAACTGTAGCACAGTGCAACAAGCTGCGCAATTACATGGAGGATCTGTCATTATTAAATCATTATCAAAACTGAGAACCGCTCAGGAAATGCCAAGTGCCTTTTCTGGATCTCGGCGCTCAGCAGATGATCTCTGCTCCTCCCTGTGGACAAATAAAGCACTGCAGCTGATTCTCATGCAGGCAATTGACTCATGGCTGCACTCACTATATCAGGTGTGTCCAAAGTCCTCCATGTATCCCTGCTTCAACAAACCTGACTCAAATTAAATGGATTCAGAAACAAATTAGGTTCTGCACAATGTTTAAATAATTTGAGTCAGGTGTGTTGGAGAACGGATACGTGGAAAACTTGCAGGATTGTGGCCCTGGAGGACCGGAGCTGGACACCCCTGCACTACATCATGAAATTTCCCCCGGGTAACAAGCGGCAGCCCAGCACAGACCTGGGGTCCTGCCGAGGATTCACAGGAACTTCAATGTGGCTCGTAATGTAATTGCGTGAGCAATGTCAGTTGACTACCATTGCTCTAGTGGCCATCACCGTTGGATGTGGCGTCTGCAAACATCTATCTATGAGTTCTACTTCAGTTCTTAGCATAAGCTAACTGGATAAGAATGTGGCACACTGCTGCCACCTGCTGCTGACCTGCAGTATAACTAGTGTGGGTAACATGGGTAGCACATTACAAAGTAACAGATTACTTTTTAAAGTAATCTCTTATTTTAGGAATTTCTCTCGATAAGAAAAGGAAAATCCCAACTGCAGCCTGCTTTCTGTCAACAGTAGCTACCACCTGCGGATGTATCAGCAGAGCTGAAGCGCTGTGATATGTCTGTCCTGCTCCTGCCTGACCCTGTGTGTGTGTGTTTTCGATTTCCCGGCAAGATGGCAGAGAGTGCTGCACAAAGGCCTCTACATACTCTGCGAGAAGAAATTTGTTCTTGTTCTCAAGGCCGAAATTGAACTGAGGCCCTGGTCTATCAAAGGATAGCGTGTACTAAAACAAGTGCTAACGGGTTTGCCCACGCTAAAATCGGCCCCAGCTGATCAATGAAAGCCGTAAACAAAGGATTGCGCCCGTTATCCTGGCAAAACTGCGCCGCTCTCCACTTTGCGTTTCTTCTGCTGATGAATATGCAATATGACCGTTTCTGCCAGAAGGTCCATATTGTTGGGAGGAGACCATGCAAACAGATTGGGTTTGTGCAGCAGTGTGATATAGGAAGCCCGCAAGGAGTTTGCGGTGATTATGTTTGTTCTACAAATGGCCCATCTGAAAAAAAGGTACAACAGAATACCCACAATGGCTGCAGTAATAAATTTAAGGAGGAGGCGCAGACACCATGAAAGGCGACTGAGAGAAAGCATTTTTTCCATTGAATTAATATGTCTGGAATGCCAGAGAACAGGATTGTGAAGCCGATCCAGTGTCCTTTTCTCACAGCTGAGAGATGGTGAGTATGGAGATGGCTGCTTTTGGGCATATGAATATAATGATTTTCCCTTGTACATGTCTCACATGTACTTTAGGAAAAAATCTAAGTGTCACCAGAAAATCGCCTTTTTAGGATGCCGACGGTGTGCTCCACCATGTTTCTCATGCACACACGAGCCACTTTATAACGGCGCATACCCCCTGCAGCCCTTCTTCATGACACCTGTGCACAATCCCGCAACTACAGTTGTTCTTCCTGTTTTTCAAACTGCATTTACTTTTTTGCAGATACTCTCCATATTACAGCAATTCTGGTGACATTTAGATTTTTTTCTCGAGCTCAGCAATATTTTTTTTCTCCTCTAATATTTCAACCTCAATTGGATCGAAATTCATTTTGCGTTTGAGGTTTCCTTGTTCTCCGAATCCTTCCATGACAGAGCAAACAGCGACGCAAAATACTCATTTAAATGCTGCTGTTTGTGCCGCAAATGATAACAGGAGCAGTCCTAATAGATCAGCTGCTAACCGTGGAAACATAACCGGAGCAAAACTGCGTAGCAAATATTGAATAGCGCAGCAGTTTTGCCATCTTCATAAATCAGGGCCTGAGTGTCTTATTTCCAGTACTGTACCACAGACTGGTTTATATCCAAGACTTCTTGGTAATGGCAATGTTTCATGACAGTCAGTTATTATTTCAACTCAACTCATTCTTATAAAGCACTTTAAAACAACTAGAACTTCAACAAAGTGCTGTACATGTCAGCTAAACGGTAATAAGCAGCCTTTATAAATTTAAACCAGATGGAAAGACAAGAAGCTAAAAGCTTATTTCAGATGTTAAACAGTAGATTAAACTTCTTTGCAGTTTCCAATATGTTCATGCTAAATGTGTAATTTCTGAGACAGTAGCTTCACGCCTACCTGTACACTCCAGGCAGTGTCTGTGGGATGATGAAGCTCTTCTCGAGGTCACGGAGGACATCATTCAGCATTCGGACGTGGGAGGGGTCACGCTCTTTTGGGTCATTTGCCGGCCGCATAGTTTCTGACTGTAAGAAAGCTGCTTGGTCTCTGAGAGAGGAGGCTGAGGAGAGCAGGAGTGGAGACACCACGCTCTTGTCTGGAAGACGAGAGAAATAACAGAAATGTGAATTCAAACAGAAATGTGGCATCACAGGGTTTTAGTTCAGAAGCTGAAGCACATTCACTCATTTCATAATCAGTTGCCACCAGCAACAGCGAGGATACAGATCTCCTGTCCATCAATGGAAAAGTAGAGACTAACAACATTTATTCAGTAAGTTTGGCTATTTAACTTAACACAAATGTTTTTGGATAAAGTGGGAGCAGAGAGAGAACATGCAGCCTCGACACATCTTACTCCCAGTAAGAAATGTTATAACCCAGATGAGCTGAATCCCACTCCATTTAAGGAAAACAATACTGAGGAAAACAGAAGGTGAACGAATTGTAAATGAAAGAAACGCTTATTATTCATTTTGTGTGTGCGTGTGCATATAAAACTAAACCTGCATTTTATCGTCATATAAAAAGGTGGAAATATGTAAATATATGTGTCGTTTCTGAGGAATCCTCGAGGGGAGAGTTAAATGACTGTTTTCTTCCTTTTAAGTCCATTCAGCATTGTGTTAGATTTTTTATATTCACTGTGTAAACTTATAATACTGGATATTATTTATTGGGTAATAGAATGTATACAGTAACCATGGAAAAAAACAACAAAACAAACAAACAAACAAAATCTTTAATAATTTTGCGAACAGAGAATTTATCCTGCACCTTCATAACCAACTAAATAAGTCACTTCTGGGTAAATTACAGCTGGAAGCTGGAGCTCAGAGCCCACCAGCAGCATCAAGGGGAGCTCGTGAACCACGGTGAACTCAGCACAGGGAAATAAATTAATTGAATGAAAAAAGAAATTTTCTGACTGGAAACAGATTGTGTCGGAGAGAAAAAGCATGATTCTTGTTTTCATTTTAGTTCCTTCCTGCTGTTCTGACACCTGGCCCAGCAGGGCCCTTTAGCAGGTAGTCTGGCACAGGACCCGTTCTCTACACTCTGCCTGTTGGAATGGTTTGTATGACACAGAGGAAATGAACAAAACATGACGTGCAGCTCAGGAAATGTTCTGTCTGCACAACATCAGAGCAGGTCTCTATACGTCTGCTAAAAGCTCTGTCTGGGTGTCTCTGCACATATACCGGAAATTTTTTCTACATGATGGTGTTTTACAGGATAAAAGTGCACAGTTTAAGTCCTGACTGTGCCAGGAAGCAAGGCTGCTGTTTCACCACTATGGTGTGAGTGTTTAGGAGAGAGTGGTTATGGAACATTATGTAGTCGTCCATTTACATGTAAAGAAAACCATCTACAAAACCTGGCTCCCGAAAGGCCGGGGAGTGTTAAAACTGTAAATAAAAACAGAAGAAAACAATATCTTTCTTTCTGTTTTTTATATGAGCTCATTTTAAAATTGATGAGAGCAAAGTGACTCATAACAGTGGGTAATTAGACCATATTTACGCTGTAGCATCCTGTCTTCTTTCAGCTAGCATCCATCAACATCTCTGAGCTGAGGAGAACGACTGTTGGACCTTTGGAAGATGAATGTTGCCCCATTCTTATTTAATATGATTCTAGAAATTTATTAAACCTCTTGCTTGTTATATTGCCTAACATAGTAGAGAGGTGACAAGGAGGTAGGTGCCAGGAGGATGAAGGAACCAAGAGGATGTATAAGCATGTGCTATGGGACATTTGAAGCCAAGGCTTCGAGGCATGCAAGAAGCAATGTAACGTCTGCCAAACACAGCCTCATACTGGTGGGACACTTGGTATCTGGATAGGAGCATCAAACAAGACCTGGAGGTTCAGATCACACTTCAGTAAACTGTGCAATGTAAAACAAAAGTCACATCATCTAAGTACAAAAAGCAGGAAAACAGGGCAAAACCAGGACCAACTAGCAGCAGAACTCCGCCTTGTTGTGGACGTTGGTTTTGACTTTGAAGATCTGTTGGGAAAATGATCCCCATCTCTTTGTAAAGAGTCATGTGTAAGCCACAGGTGAAATATGTGAACCACCTGCCGTTCACAACATGTGAAGCATATGTAGTGTGCGACATGCCCACAATTGCCCACAACCCTAAAGGGGAAAAGGATAATTGTTCACAATTTTTAAAAAATGTAGACTTTTAGCAAAAAAATGCTGGTTTTAATCAAATCAAACTTTATTTATATAGCACCTTTCGTACAAGAAGTCTCTCAAAGTGCTTTACATCATAAAAATGAATGTTGGTAATAAAATAAAAGCAAGTTAAAAAACAAAGGTCATTAGCGCACACATTTATCATCATACACACAACACACACACTCACACACACACATACACACACACGCACAATAGAAAACCATCAAGCCACTCCTCTTCTCATAAGATTAAACTGTCTTCTAGTGTCTGTCTCTTCAACCGAAACAATTGTGTAAAACATCATTTAACTAAATATGTAAAAGGCAAATGGCTCAACACGGCTTTTAAGTATGCTCACACATCGACTATAGTTGATAATTATGAAAATGCTTTCAAAGCCCATTGCACCAGAAAAATATGTGTATAATATTGATTTCCTTTGTACTTAAGTTCTATCATGTCACACTTTATTTCACACACTGTTGAGGATTTAATTTAATGTTTAAATTAGTGGTGATCCATTAAGGCTGGTTTATACTTGCGCGTAGCCTCCGTGCGGTGGGACCCGCAGAGGTTATGCAGAGGGTGTGTTTATACTCCTGCGTAGGGAAACGCGCCGGGTCGCGGTGTTTTTTTCGGCTCTACAGGCAGCGGTAGGCTGGTACTGGTCAATAAACTCCGCCATGCAGAGTTTTTTCAGTGCTTAAACATTAAAAAAATTACAATCTATTGATTCCGTGCAGTGATCAGTTTTTAAGAGCAGCTGTTAGATGAGCTGCACAGTCCGATAATTTTCCACGTGAGTCATTACTGACGGCTCCGTGGATTTTGTGCCACAAATCACCAACGCAGCTGTAGGATCAGTGAAGTAAACTGTTGTCAGATCTGGAAAAGTACAGTTTTATATTTCACTTTTATCCGCGGTTTAAAAGATAGTCAGATATCCGGAAACAAGTATCACAATCTTACCAATCACAGGGGAGAACTTCCGCTCTGCGTCTGCGTAGCCGGCTGCAGTCAGGTCTGGAAGAGGTGCGCGGTGAGCCTCTGCGGACCTACGCAGAGGCTACGCCGTAACCCCCGCGACGCAGACGACGCGCGAGTATAAACCCACCTTTAATGGTGTTAACGTCCTGCATTAACTGGAGACTCTTATTGCACGATAAGAAAATTATCGCCGTGAATCTATTTCTAAAGTTGGGAGTGGGAGAGCTGGGCCAACATAGTGAGCAAGCTATGAATTTCACTTTGACATTTTATTGAGGATGTATATCTAGCTGGAAGTCTGTGATGTGAGCGAACATGGATGTATACTATACCCAGAAAGCTCTATGGATGTAGCGGAAGACGGCAGCCAGTAGAAAGCTGTAAACAGGCTAACATGGTGGTAAGTTTGTTTACAGAAATGGCTTCAAAATCCTGCGGTTAGTTTACAAAGCTCTGAATGGTTTAGGGCCAAAATATATTCAGGAACTTCTGAATATCCCTCAGCATCCCTCAGGTCATCAGGGTCAGGTCTACTTTCAGTTCCCAGAGTCAGAACCAAACACGGAGAGCCAGCGTTTAGTTTTTATGCCCCTCACATGTGGAACAAACTCCCAGAAAGCTGCAGGTCTGCTGAAACTGTAAGCAGTTTTAAATCAGGGTTAAAAACTTTTCTATTTGCAGCCTTTTGTGATAAATGATTTTTTTCTGAGTGTTTCTTTGTTTCTTTAATTTTCTTATTTTGTGATTTTACTTTTGTTTTTAATTCTTTTTATTGCTTTCTGCACCTTGTTGTAATGTTTCTAATGTTTGTATGTAAATCACCTTAAATTGTCAAGAACATGAAATGTGCTATACATAGGGTTGCCACCTTTCAGAAATCAAAATAAGGGACGCCTACTCCTCAGGTCCATGATAACGACTTATGCCTTGTTTCCACTGAGCGGGGCGGTACGGGTCGGTATGGGTCGCTATTTTGAGTGTTTCCATTGTGGAAGCGACCCATTAAACCGACCCGTTCCGGACCATTTATGGCCCCACTTCAGTTGTGGGTCCATCAAAAATGGAACGGTACGGTTTGGGCGGAGCTGCTGGCGTCATGCAACACCACGCACTGATTCACGGACAGAAACAAAAACAAAACAACTCACAAAGCAGCG
>JAVQJG010252795.1:0-10028 GCA_036024015.1 Craterocephalus amniculus | reverse complement strand
TTTCAGTTGATTTGTAATGAATACACAATGTATGACATTTCATGTTTTTTAATTGCATTACAGGAAATAAAGAACTTTATCACAATATTCTAATTTTCTGAGACAGACCTGTATGGTTAGAAGAAAGTTAAAGTCCCATGCTGACAAAGCCGGACTGAGCATGTGTGAAAGCTAAGTAAGCCGTGTCTAAGAATCTGAGAGTTCAGCAACTTAATGGAAAACATGTTTGTTAGCCTTGGAAGAAAAAAAAACATCAGTCAGCACCTGCTGTTGGTCCGGCGTGGCTGTACTTTACAGTATGTGGTGTCCCTGACAGGAAAAGAGCGAAGCTGCCGACTCCTGAAAACAATGAAGAGGGGAGCGGTCACTTCCTGTCTCTGTACTGGGGCGGGGGAGTGAACCGCCATCTCGGCCTTCACCGGCCCACCTTAGCGCGTCATTACAAACAATAACAACTCGGTGGGCTCTCAGGATTACGTCTGCCTCACCGCCTGATACGACACAGAAGTTTACCATCAAACATTTCTGCGTGGCCAGAATAACTGGAAGAGCAGCCATTTCTAACTTCACACTAAGATGGTAGTTCGTTCGTCTTCATCTTCACTCATTTTATGATCATGAAATGCACTGAAGGCTGCAAACAAACGTTCATTTAACAGCTAAACGATCTGAAAGGATGGGTTTGATTATTCATTTAAGATTTTTAAGGTTTAGACCAGGATTTGCTTTTGCATTAAACAAAGGCAACAAACTCTCCCTCTTTCAGACGCGGCAACTTAAAACCCAACAACAGATCAGTCGGCAAAGAAAACAGCTGATGAAGACGTTCAGATCTGGTTGGATGAGTTCTATCATACAGAATAAATTAGTGAAATTCAACTTTGAATTGAAATGATAAGAACCAATCAATGAGGGTCGAATTTGCCTTAAAAGAGGCATCAAAGCAACACAAAGCAGTAAGGACTGTAAGACCCGACCGGAGAGATAACCATCTATCTCTGCTGGTCAGTACTTCACGTATTCCTGCAGCAAACTGCGCCCTCATCCAGGCTAAAAGACTGGATCTTCATCCGATTTCATTGTCCATCTCAGCATGCTGCGCTCCTCTCCTCTCATCGGTCTGGTTACTCTGTAGCTGTTCCTTCTTCGGAGAGAAACCCATTAACTGCTCCATTAACTGCTTCTGAAACTGCTTCATTCAGTATGCATGAAGCACTGACCCTCCCCCTTACAGCCTGCCTGCCTACAAATCAATAAGAGGACGTCTGAGGTGAAGATGAAACCAGGAGGGAATGTTAAAGCACGCCGTGGTGGTGTTAAGGTCACGACGCCCAAACCGTCTCTGAATATTAGTTTCGTCCTTTAATGTGAGGTTACAGGGGATACGCTGAGTACAGATAAGAGATGGTGCATGCGCCTCCATGTCAGATGTCATTACACTCAGGTGTGGCGGGAACACTGAGGGGATGGACCTTCCTCTGTCCCAACACCCAAACACATTCCTTGAAATCCACTGCTTCCTGTGTGTGTGAGTGTGTGTGTGTGTGTATTAAATGAACGGGAAGGAAGCGCAGTGAGGTAGAGGAAGTCAGGGTGGTAAACTCCGGGGAAGATTTATCACATTAGGTGTCCGTCCATACACGTTCTAAACACAACTGTGTCCAGTTCACGCTCCATTGGTTATTTTCCTGATGCTCTGCCATGGATACTACACGCCAAACGTATGCAAGAGAAGCTCTTTAGCTTCACCTTCAGACCAAAAATATCCTTGGGTTTTACTGCATGAGCTAGAAAATCATTCCCAACCAAAGGGATGCATTTATGTACAGTAAAATCATCATCTTTATAAATCTTCTGTGCACTTTATGAAGTAATTCCATCTGTTGCAGGACTCTTACAACAACATGGTCCACCCCACGGAGCAAGCAAAGACCCTAAATGTTTAAAAAAGCTAACTTAAATCCACTGTATAAGCAGCAGAACATATAAAAGCTGCACAATATTACAAAAAATGCAATATCATGATAAGGATATATGAAAACATATTTCAATATATGGTGCTTTAAGAAGGGCTGCATTCCAACTTCTGCGTCCGTGCATGCTGGTTAGTTGCAGACATAAAAAAGTTCAACTTATCCTTATTGGTAACTTTGCTTGCCTGTTTTTGAATCAGAATTTTTGGCGATTTTACATTTTTCTTTGCAGAGTTGATGTTGTGATAAAAATAAATGAGAACTCATATATTTAGACAGTAAAACAATCAAATGGCTGACATTTTAGATGCAACAAATATTAAAATCATCCCTAAAAACTGAAAGCAGAGCCACTTGACTCTATGAAGATCTTGATGACTTCTCATCCACCTGGAAGTGCTGCAGAAAGTCTCCAGCTATGCAGCAGAAGTTTGCAGGTAAATAACCTTCTGGCTTATACTGCAGAAAGTGTGATTCTATTAAATATGCTGCATTAAACGGTCCTGTGGACTCAAACAGCTGATGTAGTTTCTATCAGCATGCAGCACAATGATCCAGTGTGTCCACTGAAAAAGTGCCACACGCAGCAGAAAGGCATGCTATGCGAAGCTGGGAATGTGGTGGGAGGCAGGCTGTTGGCTGAGCTGATGGGAACATGCGCACATATGAAACCCACAGCAGAAACACAAAACATAAAAATCTCCAATTTCTGCCATGCAGACTAAAACACAGCAAAGCAGGACAAGAACAAAAGCTAAACCGAACGTGCAGCAACATCAGCAGGAAATTACAGTTACTTTATTCATGAAATGGTTCATTTTTCTGTGCAACTTGTTATTAGAGAGCACCTGCAGCTGACCTTTATGTGAAATGAGTCGCTTTATTAGGAATTTGCTTTGTTGACTGGTGAAAACAGAACAAGTGGACATGTTACTTCGGGATCTAAGAAATGTGGCTGTGAAGGAACAGGGAACGGTCGCAAGAATCAGGCCTGGTTTCTTTGAATCACTGTGGGTGCTGGATTGTTGTTAAGACAACAGAACATGCCAGGCTGGGCTTCAGGGCAACAGCAATGTGCATGTTAAATATGTGAGATTAATAAACGCATCTAAAAGCAGAATCTAAAAGTCACATTTCTGGACTGAACTTGCTGTGTTTGTTTAGGATCTCGTAACTGTAACTGATGGTCAGAGAAGCGCTCAGCAGGATAGAAGATGATTATTCAGCAAGTAAATTGAGCGTATCAGAGTTATACATCCAAAAATGTATTTCCTCAGAACTGAATGTCAATAAACCGAGCCGTTTGGCAGTTAAATGACAACACACCACATACGAACTCGCTCTGTTCCTGCTGAGCTGATACCAACATGAGTCCGAGTGGACGGACTGGTTGGGTGGGTCTGGAAATCACCTTTCTGCTCCTGGTCACCAGCAGGAAAGTCCTTCAACCTGCAAAGTCCCCAGTAAGGTAGATTTTTTGTATTACCTATTAGAAACTCTCCATAGAAATAAGGAGGATAAACGTTTTTTGCTGAATTACATGTAAAACTGTGACAAGGAACCGATATGCCCAAAAATCAGCTTCTTTCTGAGATAATGCCACATTCCGATTGCATTCAACTATAAACTATTTACTAACTTATTACCCGTCCCTTTAGCAGCTAATGCTAAAATCATGGACTCCGCCATGTTCAAAAAACACCAAATGTTTTTGAAAAAGTAACACCACCATGCACATGTACTCCAAAACAAGTGATAAATGCAGACAATAAGGTTTCAAATATCATATTGCAGAAGTGCATGTAGGTGCGTATTACAGTAATCCGATTACTCCCAGATATCTGACTTTAATGGTCATGTAAACAGGCTTGGTGTTTTATAAAAATAGTTATCAGAGAATGTTTTTAATACAGAATAAAAACTGCTGTCGTTACATCGATATCTGTAAATGAAATAATCAGAATCTGATGGCTGTAGTGAATGAACATCTGACTGCCGTGTTAAAGTGTTTAAATGTCTGCTGCTCCGGCTTCAGTTAGCAGGGAAGGGAACGCCACATCCAGGTGATCCCAGTCAGGACAGCCGGCAGCTCCGTCTCAGATCTGTGGGACCGACGAGTGATCCCAGATAAAATACTGAACTAGCTGAATGATGTCAGAAAGCTGTGGTACAACACAGCCTCATGGACACAGCCATGTCATCTTTTCACTTTGCTGTAGGAAAATGATTCTCCCCGTGGAGGTACAAGTACCCACTGAACCTGTCCCCCCTATTTCCCAGTTGACACACACTCGCTTCCTTCCTTTGATTCCTCCTCTACCCGCATGTCCTCTACTTCCCACCAAAGATGCAAGTAAAATATGAGCAACAAAAATCTTTATTTAAGGGGACAAGTCTATTTATTCTTCATTCACAATGTGGAATCAACATGTCGCACATCACAGATGCTGAAGACATCCTGATAGGACACAACATTACATCCTCACCCACAGCTCCTCCAGGAAGCTTCTTCTCTCCTACAGATGCTTTTTCATAACTCAGACATTCAAATATTTGGCAATGAGTGATGTGTGGATCAGAGGAAGGAGGACAGGAGAGAAAGGAGACAAAGAAAATTTGACTAATGAGATGAGCGTACTGTAGCTTCAGGCACACTGAGGGTGAATAAATAATACCACCGGTAAAGGGAAAGTATTCAATCTGCTTGTTTTAGTTGTGCCTGAATCACAGAAACCAACCTAAACAGGCAGTTTTCAGTGTAAAAGCCTCATACATGCATCATGTGTGTGAAAGAGTCTGAGATTTTAGATCTTAAGGTCATATTTCACCGTTTTAAAACTAGATGAGGGTCCAAACGGCGGCGAAACCCAGCGCTTGGTTCCAGGAAGGAGTTCCTGGGAGGAAAGTGTAGAGCACTCAGCTACACTCTGGGCTTCCCTGCAAGCTGAGGCTTGTATGCATTTTCATTTTCTCTTTTTTTCCTGGCATGCATGCAAACTAACTAACTGCTGCTGTTACATGCACTCCAGTAGAATTTTATAAACCTATATATACATGTGTGCGTGCGAGTTTTTGCATGAATGAGCACATCGGCTTCATGCTCATCCATCAGTGATTCACTCTGTACCGTCGCATCTAATGTGGTTTCATGGAGGTTGGTCATGCAGGCCGTGGGATCAGAGACGACTCCATCTTCACTGCTGAGGAATAATCGGCCTTAACAACCATCAGTCAGTCATTCCATCATTTATTATTTTCCCCTATGCTGACGAAAGTCATGTTTGCAGGATGCAGGTGTCGCACACGTGAGGCCGAATCACTCTGGTGGCTGCAGGACTTAGTTTGAGCTCAGGTTTTTAAGTCAGCGGGCTGTTAAACTAACACTGATGATGGAAATATGCACGGCTCAGTTAATGTGAAATCTCCCATTTGTCTGGGAATTAAGACGCAGAAGAGAGAAATCCAATAAATATCTTAAAGAGGTGCGATCAGACGCGTGTTGTCCCAAAGGCTGGACGGCTTTATGAGAGGAGGCAGCACTTAGATATTTGCTGCTGGCTTAATAAGAGCATGAAGACCCCCATTCAAGAAAAATCTGTCCCAGACTTGAGACAAAACCTCAGAATCAGTAATTAGTCAGCTCAGAAACGGTTGTGAGACTTTGGGACATGAAGAAAAAAACGGAAAACAAATTTCAGGTCTTACATAAGGACTGCTTCTTACTGTTGCTTTGCCTCTGCTAACATTCTCCACTGGACTTACGTAAGCTACATTTCCTTTCTAGCGTACATAAACATAGTTAGAGGCTGAAGCCCGGCAACACAACACCAGTGCGGCTTTAATACGCAGCTGATGCTCTTATGGATGCTGCCCTGAAAAGAAACGGCTTCAGTCACACATGTGGGATTTAGCTTCCACTGCTCGCGGTGATGAGATGACATAAAGCGCAGCTATTTTTATAAGCAACGGCCCCTATTACTGTTATCTCAAAAGCTGTGCGTAGAAAATAGAAAACAGAGCAGAAATACTGCATGTAGTAAGCTTTTAAAGGGGGTGATGCTGCTTCTGACATAACATGACCAGCCTGCAGCAAAAAGCACGACTCAATTCCTGCACATTGAAGCAAATCAGCTTAGCAACTATTCTCCAAATTTATATGGATCCATAATGTCAGAGAATCAGACAAATCAGAGTTGAGGAAAAACCTGCAAGCAGCCAAACCTGTCCTCCACACAAGATTCCCCTTTACATTTACTTTGAGAAGCATGCACAGCCTGCCCATTGATCTAAGCAGCAGGTAGAATCTGCTTGCTCTCAAGTGGCTGGAAACTACTTGGCTGCAAAAGAATGAGGAAGCAGGGCCTGCTTGACCTCCTCACTCCAGTTAAATTCATGAGAAAGTTGCTGCTAGTGGATCCATTTCTTCCAGCCTGCAGTTCCTCCAAGGATACACACCTTGAAAAAGAAGAAGGGAAGCCTCTAGTATACCTATATTTTCATTTTTGGAGAGCCATGTGTCTTCTTCAATACAAACACATGAGCATATTTTGCAAGAATCTAACATGTAAATTAAGAGTTTAGATTAAAAAAGGGGAATAAATCGTTTTAATAAAACACAGATAAGATTGTGTGGTTCACCATGAGTCCCATGCCTGTTTACAGCTGTACATGGATGAAAAAGGAAGCGGTGGGGATTTCCACTGAAGGGCCACTGTGAACAGTCTGATCCGCGATGAACCAGTGCCCACTTTTACTGCAGCTCTTCATAAACACAGGACTTGCTAAGATTTACTTTAAGCGGTGAACTTGTGGAGGTTTTCCCGTGAGTGTCTTCCATTATAAACCGCAAATCAGCGTGGCTGTCAGCTGGTTTTGCACCCAGCTCCATGAAGAGTTTAGGTCAGCTGTGTGTCTGGTTCAGGTAAGTGCAAAAGTTGGAAATAAAAACAGGATGTGATAAACGCCGCCTGTTTATGGAGTCAGCACCTCGCGCAGCTCCAAACACAAAGACTTAGTGGCTTGAAGGTAAATAACGGGGATGCAGCTGTTGTAAATAAAGCCCCACGCTGCCGCACCGGTGCCCTTCTCTACGTTTTATTCTAGTAAAACCTACCCGCGGATAAAAGCCAGAGAGCCCCCCTACCTGCTTCCACAGTATCCGTGAGGTCGTGGTTGGCGGCTGTCCGTGGGAACTCCTTCAGTTTTCGGCAGCTGAGGTTGAGCACACCGCTTGCCGCCGCCTCCTCCAGCGCCCGCTCCAAGCCGCGGTTCGGAGGCAGGTTTGCGTTGCCGATGTTAGACTGAATCGACGGAGAAGAACCGAGCGGGGCAAGAGGAAGGCGAGCAGACTCCGGTCCCAACGTCGCCATAATTTTTTCCAGCTCTCCGCTGCGTGTATGTGGGGTAAATCCAAGAGAGCGCGAGGCTAGCTAGCGTGCGGTGCAAACAGCTGGACGCTGACTTGCCAGGGTTGCCGTGCTTTGCCCTGCCGCGCCGTCAGATTCCTCCTGGATTGTAGCCGCCGCGTCTTCCTCTGTGTCTGCGCGTGGCGTCAAGCGTCAGTGATGCGCGAGTGGTGCAACTTCCGATGTATTATTTTCAAAATACAATCTGCTCAGTATTAAGACATTTACTTGTCACCATGAACACCTTTAAATTATTTTAGTGAAATATAGACATGTTGTATTTCTATTTTTATCTGCATATTTTTAATTTACTAACAGATGTATTACATTTAAAATTTGGCGTGAGAATTTAAAGCATAAAAATTAAAGCCCTTGACTATACTATGAGTTGCTCAAAACAGAATTAATGATGTAATTTAACCGAGAAGTTCTTGGTGTTTTAAAATATAGAGGATCACTTATTGTTGTTTGTTATTACAAACATGTTTGTTTGTTATTAGCACATGTGTATCGTGACAATAAAGGCATTCTCTTCTATTCTATTCTATTAAAATTGTGAAAGGGTAGACATATGCAGTTTTTCTTCTCAATACATAAATTCTTTACAGTTGTATTTAGATACGTGTATGGTCTCTATCAACTAGTATCATCTATTTGTAACAATTATCAAAATATTATCAAAGTATCAATTTAAGTATAAACAGAAACCCTTACAATATTTCTATTAAAGAGGTCAGCTGTAAGAAGATAAATATATGTTCAAACTTCCGTTTTAAAGTTGCTTAACTGGACAGTATACCTCCATTGATTCTCTTGCTAGAAAACACATGTTGTTTGAATTAATAATAATAATAAGAAGAATTATTACTACTAATAATAATAATAATTATTATTATTATTATTATTATTGAAAATACAGGATTGCTTTATTAGGAAGATGCATCCGGATTGTACCACTTTCCAATTCTTCCGACTTTACAGTAGCTTCCTCACTGCGGCTGCGCAGAGGACCTTGTGAAAGCAGAACAAAATAAACGAGAGGGACCTCTGCAGGACAACGTGTGAGGTTTCAGTGATGTTTTTCTGCAGAGTTCATGAACACCTGAGGCCACCATGTGAAACACTAGACCTCCACATCCTGCTCCAATCGGTTGCCAGGAAAGCAGAACAGATCATGCCAATCCAAAGATTTTCAAAAGGTACAAAAAGTTAAGAAAAACAATGCATGGACCATTTAAAAATTATGTAGACCAACTTTGTTATTGGATAACTATCTATCCTTTGTTGTCTTCATACGTTTAATGTTGACAGAGTAAGAACTTTATTTTAAACATACTTTTTGGCAGGTGATGTAATAAAAAACCTAATCCAAATTTGAAAAGAAAAAGTTCCCAGATTACTTGCATTTCTAAATGCATCAATTTCTGCACACTCTGACTCTAAAGGAATGTAAATGGTTGCATGAACAACTGTAACCATTCAAATGAACAATTCCTTGATTAAAATGTAGCTTATCCAGCCATGAAGAGACCTGCAAAAAGATAAGATCATGTCTGGAGTTTTCGGTGCTACATTGAAATATTTAAAGGTTTGTGTTTTGGGCTTTTAAATAAATGATATGTGAGTATCTTGTCAAACCATTTGTTGAAATAAATTTACTTTTTAAAAACTATTTTTCATTATGACATTTCATTGATATTAACCAAATATTTCCATCAGCATCTTTGAACCTGCTACGTCTGGATTTATGACTGCATCTGGACAGTGAGACTTCTACTCACAATAACACTTGATGATTAATGTACTGCCATATCATCTAATTCAATCTCTGCCTGGACTTTGGACAGGACTGTGGCTTTTGTAAACCTCTTTATGAATACACAGTTCACTGCAGTGAGACTGAAACTGTTGTTCTCACATAATTACTCCCCCACAAGGCCTGCAGGAGTTCCATGAATGTGCTTTTAGAGACCGTAGCAGCTAATTCTATAGTTATATTGTCTTAATTTCACTATGCATGTCATTGACTATACAACTACACACATGCAGTATGTTGTACATCCTTCTATCGTTGCACTAAAGATAACTATAGCTTGTTTAATCATGTCCTGCCCCGAGGTTTGAGCAAAAGAATGTCAGGGTTGGAAATGCAGGAAAGCCAAACGTTATGCAACAGTCAGCCTTCAGGAGAGTGGCCTTGTACAATCTGTGTGTCATCTACTGGATTATCAGTTGTTTCAGATACAATGGAAAGTAAACCAGACACCTGAAATATCGGCAACAGGCTTCTGAAAGTAAATCAGGTGCACATATAAAATATTTCCTTCTTGTCAGCAGGCCTTGCTGTGAGGGGTCAGTGCTAAAAGCCAGATCTGCCAGGGATGTTTGGAACCTACAGACTGCACATTGAGACACTTTAGGTATGAAAAAGAGTGGGGAGGACATATCATGCATGTTTATGTGAAAATACATTTCTTTAAAAATTTGATTCCAGTAAAGCAGCAACTTCTCTGTTTTGCAGCTAGCAGGTGTGTGCGTGTGTGTGGCAGGGCTTCACTGCAGAGTGGTGGTGCTGAGTCAACTGATTGCATAATAAGCTTGTATCAGCAGGTTTACACTGCTGATCTGTGATTACTTTGTGTGTGCCTAT
>JAVQJG010252745.1:0-15766 GCA_036024015.1 Craterocephalus amniculus | reverse complement strand
AAATGCAGGGGGGTGGCTAAAACTTCACCGATCTGGTGCCGTGGAATCCCAGCTTAAATCATCTCTCTAGATGTTTCACCAAACAGTCCAGCACTGGGCCGTGCCAGTAACATTTCATCTAGTGAAGAAGACATAAGGGGCTAGATGTTGCCCCGTCCCCATAAATTAAGTAGCCAACATTAAACACACTTTACAGTCATAGTCTGTCCAAAAAAATCAAGTCTTTTTTGGTTTAACATGAAGTTTCTCCGTTCTCGTCTCAACAGAGATGTTTTTCTCCTTCTCCAATTGGCTGCCGACTGCTGTAGGTGAATGCAAATATTTTAAATGAACCACAACATACTTTTGCTCTCACAGATCATTTAGTTAGTCAATGAAGTAACAAAAGATTCTGCTGTATAATGTTTGAAATACGACTGTGTTTTAACAAGCCTCTCTAAAGTGAAAAACAAGGAAGGACTGCAGCCTGTGCCCTCTCCCCTGAACCTAATAAAAGATTAGAAGCTATTGCTTAAATAAAACATCATATTTACATTTTATCAACATGTATCGTCTAGCAGTAGTGTAATTACTACTGTAATTCAGCTTTATTGTAGCCCGATGTAGGCTACGTTACCAATGTGTTGTTTTAGCTCTTTCTGTAAAGAACTACAATCATGGTGCTGATGTAAGTATATCTTGTATTAACAGTTTTCCTCAAAACACGTAATTAAGAGCTAATCTCTCCAGAAGTGACTAGGCAATCTTGGAATTCCAAGCTTGGAGCTTGTAATTAGCAAAAAATATATATTAATAATAAACAATATTATTATCTGTTATTGAAATAATTGTAATGTATATCTATTTACAAAAGGCAATTGGATATATAAGTTTTTCAAACTGGATGTAAAACATTTTCAGTAGATGATACATGCACTGGTGGGGTTTTATTTAAATTCATCAAGTCCACTTTGATCGAATAAATTGGTAAATAATAAATGAGTAAAGTAAAATATAAAGTTATTTTAATAAAGTATCCAGTTTAAAAAGATTTGTGTAACTTTATATTGATCGTGTTTTTGTATAAATAGTTCAAGATTTGATCTGCACAAACTTTTTTAAATCCCTCTAAGTGTGATCAAAAGTTTCCATCATGGCATAAAAACCAGGCCAAAATATTGAAGTACTGTATTGTTGTCACTGCAATCGACAAAATGAAAGAGAAAAAATGAGGGAAACCTTCCGTATATGCCTGAAATATACATGAGAATAGACAAAGACAAGCCTATGAGCTCTCAGAGCCGCTGGATGACTGCCATTAGAAATGGAACCCAGCCTTTTAACAGCAGACGGCTCTGAAGAGAATCAGAACATGTCATACACGTTGCAGCATTCATGGTAAAGACCCTGAGAAACTTGAGGGAAACTTTCCAAATTATGAAAAATTCTGTTTAGCTTTTGTATTCAATAATCTAACATGTTCAGGTCCAAGGGGGAAGAGAAGCAGCATTCTCTGTTTTGCTCATAGTCACAGATTAAATGTCCTCATTTCATGTTGTTTTCCCGAAAGTGCGCCGTAATTGAAGATTTGAGGTCTGCATTCGGACTGATTCCAGTCAGATGTCCTCAGGGGTCTTCCTGTAACAGTGCCGCTGATTCTGGAGTCAATGCAGGTGTACAACTTATTTGTACCAGTACCAGTGCTGAATTGATAAAAGGAGGACAAAGTTTTCTTTTCAGTCACATAAACCAAACCATCCAGGCCTGAAGACATAAACAACACTCTTACATACAAATGAACATTACAGTATAAGACAGCAAATGTTTAATAATGCCATAGTTAAATCAGTAAAATTTTGATACATAATTTTTCCAGCATATTCTGCCTATTTTAGTTGTTTCAAAACCAGAAGTCTTGCAGACAATGACAGAACCCCATTGATATTTCAGCACTTTATAAGATTTCAGGGTAGTTATATGGCAGTTATTTGCCACCAACATACGAATATGTGGTGGCGGTCGAAATAACATTGTGTTTAGTCAGGTTGGGCCATCACAATGAGGCCTGTGCAACCCTCCATGGATAAGTCCCCCCAGACCATCAGTGACTCACTGCCAAACCGGTCATGCTGGAGGATGTTGCAGGCAGCTGAAAATTGTCCACGACATCTCCAGACTCTCTCACTTCTGTCATGTGTGCTCAACCCGAACCTGCTCTCATCCGTGAAGATCACAGGGTGCCAATGGCCAATCTGCCAATCCTGGTGTTCTTTTGCAAATGCCAGTCTGGCTACGTAGTGTTGGTCTGTGAGCACAGACCACACTTGTGGATGTTGGGCCCTCATACCAGCCTCATGGAGCAGAACCACGGACATTAGTAGCGTGCTGGAAGTCATTTTGTGGGATTGGTGGGTTGTTGTCCTGCTACTGCCCATTCCACATCCCCTGGTATACTGGGCTGTCTCCTGGTATCTCCTCCATGCTCTTGACACTGTGCTGGGAGACAGCAAACCTTTTTACCACAGCACACACTGATATGACATCCTGGATGAGCTGCACTACCTGAACAACTTCTGTAGGTTGCAGACACCACCTCATGTTACCTGTAGTCTCAATGGCTGTTCAAGTAAAAATGTGACCAAAAAAAATGTTCCTTTAATTTCATTTGTGTGTGTGTTTCTTTAAATCTCCAGCCAGATCTGTTGTAGAAACAAATATACAATTTTGAAATTCATGGTGTTTCATTTGGGTCAGATTTTATTTTTATTTTTTTGTATTTCTATATGTGAATTCTTAAAAAACTACTCAAAAGCATTAATGAGCATATCAATAACTTTCCTTGTACGTAAACTAGAGCATGCAAGCACAGCACAGCACATGCTGTGGATGCTTCCAAACACCCATTTTCTTCAACTTATTATTAGCCTTTTTTTTGCTGCTTCTGCCAGAGGGACACAGAATATGAGAGCAAAATGAGAAGAAACATTACCCAATAGAGCTGAAGGAAAATGCTGAAGGGATAGAATCTCAGATTTTCTTGTTATGGAACAGTTTACGTAACTGTCGGCATTCCCTGCAGCTCACAAGAAATTTGAAATCGATCATTGGATTTACACATTGTGGCACCTGGGTGGGGATGGGTGCAAGCCAGCACCTCTCTATGCGTCTCTAACAACTACAGTGGCGCTGCACCACGAGGAGCTGCAGCGGTCTGTAGAGAGACAAGTCAATAAACAGTTACTTTGGCCAGCAGGTTGTTTGTCAAGCGCAATTACAGGAAGGACATTTTTAAGACCGATGTCACCCAGTTCAAACCAGGTAGAGACTGGAATTTAAGGCAAGCTTAGATTAACAGAAGATGGAATGGGAGGAGTGTGTAACGTGAGATGGTCTAAAAAAATATATATAAAAAAAATGCAGCAAAAAAAGAAAAAGGGCCAAAATAGGCTTTTCAGAAAAGCATGAAAAGAAAGAGGGAATAAAAGAACATATTTATTGTGAAGAAGAATTTGTGATGACAACGATGAATGATACACTAAAAGAGTTAAAATCAAGATTGCACATTGCTGCTATACAAACATTTACACACACACAAATAGGTCACAGAAACATCCGAACTCACTTGAAAAATGTGAGAAATCTCACAGCAAATGAAACGTTAACCAAGAGCCATGTGTAGAACACAGTAATGCCTAGGGGCATTACAGGCTGCTGTTGGAAGATAGTGTTGGCCTATTATATTTTTACAGGCCATGGTTTTTAATTAAATATTAACTCTAATTAGCTGAATATTTCTTTGTTCGCAGTGCGCAGCATCAGAATTTAATGTAGATATGCTTTAGAAATATCCAGTTTTTGTGGCAATAAAAATGCTACAGTTTTTCCATTTGCTTTTAAGCCTGGTGCATCATCTGTGATGCAAAAAAAAAAAAAAGGTTTCTAGGTATTTGACAGAGAAAACTGTTCCAACATTTGAAGTGTTTCATTATGTTTAACTAAAAATGTGAGAGAAAGCTTGTTATGGAGTTTTTGGGGGGAATATTAGCTTTCCTTCCATTAGTGCTTGTAATAGTTCCTTAAGTGCAGAGTTCGCAGCCCAATCATCTGACACTTAAAACTAATCACCTGCCTCATAGAATCTGTCAACCTTTTACAGAGGCCTTTAGGTGATAGAATAATTGGCTGTGGTTCACTTTCTTCTTGGAAGGAGATGTTAGTTCATCTTTGTTCTGTGTGTCACCTCCTCTCAAGGTATTTCAGATTAGGCTATGGTGGAATCACGAGCAAAACAGAAAGACCCAGTGGCATTTCCATGCAGTGGGTTGATGTTGCCGAGCTGGGAGAGCCAGCTGTCATTTTCAGCAGATCCAAATAATTGATTTGCTCATTACCCTAACGCCATATTTTCTCTCTGTGAGCTTTAACGTTATTTGGTTACAACAATCCATTATTTCACCGGGGGCTTTTTTCGCTGAATTAATTTGTGAGTGCTCACTAGTTTGATGACTAACATGCAACACTGTTGAATTTGTTTGTCATTTAAGGACCACCTTTTGTGTTACACATGGACAAAGAACTGTTTGATAATGGATTCAGTGAAACATCTTAAGGAATTTGGTATCCTAATGTTTTACCAAATACAATCCAATGTAATTATCTTCTTTTTTTTTTGGAAAGCATCATTGCTCTTCAGGTTTTCTTGGTTAACAAGCAACTTAATGATGTTACTTAAATATTGAGCAGAAATATGCATCCCCACCTCAGAGTTGTGGATTAAAATCTGACTGATCCAACATCCCCCCTCCCCGTGCATCCCTGCTGTACTGTGATCATCAAACGACTGTAATCCTTATGAAGTGCTGACCCTCATCCTTAAAGTGACAGAATGTAAAAGAAAATCAGTATGGACAGGAAAGTTACAGAGAACAAGTCTTTTAAGAGGCAGTTGAAAGGGCACTCGCTCGTCGTGGGGTGGGTAGGGGGTTGTTAGTAAGCGCATTGCTCACGAATGTCAACCCCTTGAAGCTTTGCCTGTTCGCTGCTTGATAATTGGTCATCTATCTACCCTCCTGTGATCACCAGTTTAGTTCCAGCTCCGTAGGTCGACCATTTATTTCTGGTCTCATTGCTGCTTGTTTGTTTCCAGTTGTGTGCTCAGCTGTTTACTCTCAGTCCTATGATCAGAAATGTATTTCTCGTGCTGCAGTCAGTGGTTTACGACTTGTTTCAAGGACTTTGCGGCGGATGTGTTTTTGACGCAGCCATTTTCTGCCTGATTTTATTAATTGGCAGTAGACTTACTTAATGCTGCATAAACATGTTTTGGAAATAAATTCCAGCCAGAGAGAGAAAGAGAGATGACTGTTAAATACGTTGGGGTGATACAGTAGTGTCACGCATTTGTGCGGATCATTTTCTGCTTTCATGTCAGCCAACAAGCATGTCTGTGTCCTCCCTCAACAGAGTCAGCCCCTTCAAGGAAGAGGAAGGGCTTTTGGGCTTATGAAAGTGAATTATAAACAGAAAATATGAGTATTTACAATTTTTTCTTACTCGTTTTTATTTTTTATTGATTAAAATATTTATTTATTTTTCATTGAATTGACATTCATGGAGTTTCATTCATCTATCTATGTGTTTATCTAACTTTAGTTTTGGCTACGGGCAAGCTGTGGTTGTAAAATGAGTCTGAGTGGAACATCCTCATTGGAAGTATTGAAGGGAGCCGTGGGAGCACAGTGGGATCATGGCAGGATGAGTCAGCTCTGTACACACACAGAGAGAAATAAGTCGTAGCTTACATATTGACTGAAAATTGTGTTGATCTGGAGATCTATATGAGCGATGTATTGAGGCCCTTTGAGGAATTCTGTCAAGAATACAAACCGCAGGGTTTTGCAGCGACGGTATTTCCAAATTTGTAGCCTGCAACACGTTCAGGCAGATTGTTACTCCTGTACTGCAGAAGAAGAAAAATATTATGCAAAGGGTTGTGAGATATCACCTTACCTCATAGCAAAAATTGTTTATTGAAGCTGCTGCTTTAAAATTACAACGGAGAGATATTTCAATGTTTCATTCACACATAATGATTGGTTTTGACATATTTTGAACTCTAAAGTGGTTCCAAGGGAAACAAGAACTAAACAATTTCACTTCACAGTTATTAACACTTTCTATTGAACTGTCTTAAATTCATTCAGACTCATTTTAAATGCATTTTGCAAGTGACGAAATGATTGAGATGCTCTCTCTCTATGACGAGACTCTAGTTAAAATTCAGGATCGGTTTTAGAGTATTGCAAATGTAACACAAATTGTTTTTTTGGTTTTTCATGGGTTTGGAAGCCTGACCTGTACTTTACTTTAGGGGCTAGAGCTCACCATGGTGACCACTTTAGACCTGATACAATTAATCCATCTGTAAAATGAAAAGGCTTGATTAAGCAGAAAAACTCACATGAAATCACTTGTTTTCTAAGGAGCTTTTTTTCCCCGCTCGATTAAATTTTCTGGCTGACGAGTACTTTGTTTTGCGCTGTTTCAAGTGAATGACTACAGCAGAGTGAGCTTTTATTTCCATGAATAGACATACGCCTTACAACGAGGTGGAGAAGAACAAAAACAGAAATAAAAAGAGAGAATCTTTTGCACTAATAAGAAAATCTTGATGTTACTTTGTTGTTGCTTCTGTAAACAAAGGCGGTTTCATATTATAAAAATAATACCAATGTATGCAGTAGGCACATAACTTGTATGTTTGTTTTAAAAGATAAAGATATTCTAGTAAGCTTGGAAAAATTGATACAGTATAGCATACAAAATGGGTTAGTTACAGATTATAACCTCTAACCCTAACCCTTAAATGTGTACCTTGTATATATGGTAACAATGTTGTGTTTGTCCTCTTTAGGGTTATGAGAAAACTTGTGTGGCTCAGAATATTGCTTTGAAATTATGATGAGAGGTAAAATAATGATATTATGTAACCAATCAGTCTTTACAACACTGATATCTTTATAACATTTTGGCTAAAACAGCTTTACAATCAATAGAAATGACTTGTTAGCAAGCATATAACAGTATCTTCACATAATAAAGCTTCACATATACTATCTGCAGAATCTTTACAAAAAGGGGAGCCTTTCAAACATAAACTGTCTCAGTTAGAAAGTTTCTTTCCAGGTGAAGAGACATTTTAAGGACAACATTTGATGCCAAATTTCCCAATTTGTATTGACATTTTCCCTTTAGTGCACATCTCGAACATTTGGCTTCTCCTGTTGTCACAAAGAAAATTACCAAACGTTCCCAGGCAGAAAAATACTTGCCTGTTCCCAATAAGACTATGGCTTTACATGGTCACTGAGCCTTATTTTGCAGGGCATGAAATGATGGCCTTAAGTATCACAAAAATTAATTTCACATGGAATTCATTGCTAATGAAATAGACCAAAGAGCTAATAACTTGTTATCTAAAATGTTGCCCACAATGATAATAGTAAGAAAGAAAATATGTCATCCATCTTTCATCTTCCCGGTCTCTTCCAGCTATAATGAAGACTCTCATTCAGTTGAGTGATCTCACTCTGAAAACTGTTCTTCTTCCAAATTTACCTAATTAGACTTCACAACCTCTCACTGTAGATTCTGTCTAATTAAAGGTCTCTTTCTATCTGTCATATTGTATGTCGAGTACTCATCAAATAAAGGTCTCACTTACTTTTCCTCGCTCTGCTCCTAACCAAATGGGCCTCTTTCCCTTCTTCCCCCAGTATAATATTGCTTGTGAATTAGAAAATCAGTGACTGAAAAGCAGCATCTCCTTCTTTTTGATTTCAGTTTTCCGCTTGCTTTTTCAACACACCTCTCACCTCACTTCCTATCCTGTAGGATTTTCTAGCTTGTTTACTTCCCAGCTCTCTCTTTTTTTTTTCTTTTTTGTTATTTTTCAGAATTTAGCCTATTCCTTTAGATGTTTAAGATCTCAGCATCTCATCTGTTTCCTGTATCACCACTGAATGTTCTGGTTGCCTCTCAGGAGGTCTCTCTTTTGTTGCCCTACACATATGGGACGCAAATCTGTTCAACAAAGAAAGCTGAGACGGCGTCTTATCTTCACCAGCTTTTCCCCAGTCGAACATCCACCACAATAACCGAGTGAATAGAGAATGCATTTTTCTTTCAGTATTATATAATGCAGAATTCTGTAATTGTTAATGTCTGGAGTTGATTTAAGCTTTCATGTCCACTGATTATGGGGGCAAGGAAACACATGTTCATATTTAATGTAGCATCTATTTATGGAAACATTTTTAAAAAAGAACACATAAAATCATCCTGACAGAGTGAATGATTCTGCTGTCATATTTTTTTTGATGGACTGTTTATAGTGGAGTCAGAATGTAACGTTCAACTGGGGCACCTGCTCTCATTCTCTAGCTTGGCTGTTTATCTCCTACAGTACATAGTAGCAAGTATTTTTGAGAAACCATGGAGTCTCTCTGCTATCAAGTCAAAAATGTTCCTTTTCCATTTCTTCCCAATGGATTTATTCAGAACTAAAGATTTTTGCTGTCTAATGAGACGGAAGTATCATTTGTGCTGCATAGTTCACCAAGGATAATGTGATACAATCAGACTTTCTTTAAATATTTGGAGTAAAACATAGGAGTACAGTATGTCTCAGGATGAAATCAGGACAAACTGAAAATGGGTAATAGCTCAGAAATTTGAGCTGTTGGGCATACTGTTTGCCAAACACTGAGTGGCAGCAGCTAATCAGTTTTGGAATCCACGAGTCAGTTGATTATAAGTATTTCTGGAAATGAAAACCAAAATAATGAAGTTGCATGTGTGATGGGAAAAAAACTTACTGATCGCAGTTTCTAACATCTTAAAACAGCACTGAAATGTGGATGTAGATTTGGATGGAACCATTTTACTACATTTCCTAATTATGAATTCTAATACCACAACATGCTGGGTGTCCTTAACTTGCTATGTGAGTTAAAGGTTTTTAGAAGGAATAACAAATCTATAAAGGCAAACACATATATACAGACAAAAAGAGAGGTATTTTCCCAAAGTGAGAACTAAATGGAGCACATAACCAGGGCACTCTGAGAGTGCACACTACAAGCAAGCCATTGCAATGTTTTTTTATTTTTTATTTTTTCCTAATGACTGTGGGCATTATTTTTGAGCTAAAGATGATATTTCCTTTACAGCACTAGAGCATTCCCAGCAGACAGACAAATCACGCTGCTGAAAACTGATATATGGCATAGACTAATTAGGCAGCCATTTTGTATGTTGCGCCATCGTGCGGGACCACCATTACTGAGATGGCAAGTCCAATCTACCGACATGGATATCTGGACTGACAACACCAAACAGTGGTCTACATTCACTGATAAAGGCATTTTATCTTGAAATCTCAAAGTTGTTCTTTTTATCATATTAGTTAGACATCCATGTAAACTATGACTCATCTGATAAAAACTGATTTTAATAATTCATAATTGTAACATCCCGGTTGTGCCTGAACTAACATTGTCTGTTTCTTTAAGTTAGGCGTGCCATCGGGGCAGCTCCTCAATAATCAGCACCTGAGCATATAAAAGCTCAGACTTTCTCCTGCATTCTCTCCTCCACAGGTTGGTTTGTACACAGACACTACTTTCCAACCACTCTATACCACTAGCACCAACCTTTACACACTGCACACACTTAGTTTATGTTTTTTTTTTTAATGAATGTGCATATATGTTTAGATAGCGTGTCTTTCGCTAATTCTTTTGTCACATCCTGCCACAGGCCATGACAATATCCACACTGAAATATAAAGCACTAATCTGGTTATCATCAGTTGTCAAAAAATGAAAATGGAATAGTTTGAAATTCCCAAATTAGACATTTACTCTTGAAAACACTGCTGTCCCTTGTCTCTTAAGGTTCATTTATGCACCCTAATCTATGCAAATACATATGTCCTTTTCAAATGTGTGTTATATTTCAAAGGTTTGTAAGTCAATTAGTCCACTTGTGGGCAGTGCAGTGTTCAGTGTTCACTTTTGGGTTCTGCCCAGTAACTGTAGAAGAAATGGATGAACCTCAAGACCAGATGACCAGCAGGTTTATGAAGATCTGAAGGAGTTGAGGAGCTGGGAGTCTCACACCTTCACCATCTTGGCAGTGCAACTCCGAGAAAATACAAAAATGGGCAACAAGGTGGCACTGGAGACTCTAAACATGTTTATTTCTGCTGTGAAGTTCGCTTTGTTAACATGGGAGTCTATGGGGATTTGATCTGGAGCTGGCCCCTATAGCAAAAAAGTGACAAACAGCAATTTTTGGCTCCTCTGTACCGGCTGCACATTTTTTAGCCTGAGGTTGTTGTTTGGTTTTGACATTAGTTTCACTCACCGGTTGGTGGATATATTGCACCACTATAAAGTTGTTTGTAGCCACTTAACAAGGGTGACACTCACACATACTTTTTTCAAAAGCTCCCACCATCTCTGCAAATATTGCCCCCGTCATCATCATCTTCTTCCTGTTTTGCTTTGTCTTCTCTAGTTTGTTCCTTTTGCTGGTTGCATGTCAGCTACACTGCTCAGCCCTGCGGTTTTCGGTGCTCCGTTTGCTGTGTTAAGCAACTGATCTGCAAAGCACCAAAAACGGACCAAATTATTGAGGAAGCAGATGCAAGTGTTTGTCCATCCGTTTGCATGTATGTACATAAACTGAACATAAATGTGCCTTTAGTCTGTAAACGTTAACAAGCATAACAAACATTACCTGTTTCATCACAATAAGCTTGACGGCAACACAGAAATGTAAAGGTTTGCGTAAGATTGATGAATTTGTGCCAAAATTTGTCTTTTCTCCTTCGTTGTCTGTATGTGTGGTGTTCCTCCCCGATGTGAATGCACCACCATCAGTGGCAACCACTTCTTACCTTTACTGTCACACAGACAGGCAGCAACAGTTTTGATGAAGTTAAGATCTGTGTTCTTATATTCACTTTTTCCCCCCACAATTAAAGCTTTTTCCAGCTGTCAAACAGCCAGCAAATATACAAGTCCTTCCAGAAACCCTTCACAATGTTAACAAAACAATCTGACTCTTACCTGCTCTGACATGCACAAAACTGCCACCTCAGCAATGGCAGACGGTCTACTTCAGGTGTCTACCCAAATTACAAGTTGATGTTGAATTTGACTGGTTTTCAATCTATATAGAAATTTCAACATTTAAAAGCCTATTAAGTGCATTTAGTTATTTCTCACAAAATGTAGGATAGCTATCTTTGTCAAAAAGCCTTGAGCCATCCCTTATTTCCTAATTGCCATTTAATGTGAAAATTCATATGATAATTTAAATTTGAAACATATGCAAACATAGATGGAAATATTTGTTATGATCACCTTACTTCATCATCTCAAACAGAACCCTTAAAGACAAGCTTTCCTTCCATTGTTTTAAGTAGTCTTCATGAACAGTTCTTCAGGCTCCTTAAGGGACATTTCAAAGCTTCTCTTTAGATGTTGTCTGCCTTTTGTTCTGTTCTTTATCAAGATGACCTCACAAAGCTTCAATAATATTGAGGTCCGGGCTCTGGGGAGGATTTGTCACTCCATCAGACCTGTTGCCACCTTGGCTAATTTAGGCGCAAAATAAATAAGAATAAATTATGAGCCATTCACACAGTCTGCTAAGGATAGAATTTAAATTGACTGTGTGTAAATGCAGCACTGATTCATCTTTTGAGGCATAGAGGCATTTTCATGCTTGAATGATTCTTGAGTTGATGAGTTCAGGAGCTTAAAGGTGTTAAAGAAGATGTATGTGGCTGTTCAAAAAGCAGAGACTGTAAATGAGTTTTTGAATAAAGTGCATGCGCACGACCAATCTCTTCGAGCTCCATCCCTCGCCACGCTTATGATGACGTACACAAGCTTGGTTTCTGCAGCATCACCTGTGTCTAGCTGACCCGGCCATTGTGTTAGAAACATCTTCTAATGTCTTTCTCCTCTTCTTAGCAACATCAAAGAAAATCTTTCTTTTGCCGCCGTTGCCTTCAGTGGTGTTTGCCTCAGCCATCAGACATTGCTAAGTGCTGGCTGAGTGATTGTTAGCCACCTGCTGTGAACGTTAGACGGGAGCAGGCACTGTATTTATAGCATGTCCTAAGAGTGACTGATGGTCCGGTAGACAAATAAAACATGCAGTGACTACAAAAATGATTGGTTGATGTTTTTAAAGTCCCATTCCTTTCACAGCTGATATATAATTTCAATTATATCGATTTTAATGATTCATACTTTATTGAGCAGTGAACTTATTTACTTCTAATATTGCAAAAAGATTGCAAGAAACATCTTCTATAACACCTTTAATAAACAAACAAAAAAAACTAAAATCTATTTTCTGAAAAATGGTCAAGTACAAGGACCTGACTAAGAATGATTTAAAAAGTGCCCAGTGTTCAAAGACAAAACATTTTCAAACAAAATGTTTTGGTCTTCGAAAGAAAAATATGGATAAATCAAGGCTTGACCCTTTTGTACTGTTCTTTTTACAGTAATCTTTTGTATCATGACTTAGGAGGAAAAAAAACAACCAAATGTGTTTTCCTGGAAGCTCTGTCCTATGTTCTATATCATCACAAGCAGTGTATGCACAATCAGCAAGTGCTGTTGTATCACGTATCATGTATTTTTATTTTTTTTAAAGACATTGAGGAAAAAATAAAGAACAACAGTTTTCCAAGCTACAGTATTGCTTCTAACCGTCTAAAAAAGTCAAGCATTTTATGAGTTAGGGAGGAAAAAACACAAGAAAACACTGCAGGTAATCTTGCCTCAGCTATTGTACTCATTTGTGTTCTTGTCTCAAACCAGTGCTAACACTAATTCTGCAGTCATCAGACCATAAATCAGATCTTGTTACATGCGTGCCACATGACACCCCACCAGAGGGAACATTTTTCACGAATGCAAATTCAGTCACATTTACTGTTATTTGAAACACCTCCTGTTATGAGGTAGTAAATTACTTTCAGAAATATATGTGGCTATAATTACTTATTTTGAAAGTATAAAACCGTTTAACACTGCAGGAATTTTCGAGAAAAATAAAAGTGGGTTCAGTGTTTAATATCACATATTTGACTTCTCTTAATGAGACATTCTTCCACACTCAAGTAAACCTGTATTTTCCCTTGTTCTCATACAGATGGAGGACATTTTTGCTCTCTCTGGCCATCACACTTAGAGACAAGAAGATTTGACAAGCATGGCAGGTTTCTGCCTCTCAGCCCAGGAATGGAAGACAAGAAAGCTGCAACTTCTGAAGCCAATTACTTAAGTTTTGCCTGTTTTCTCTCAGTCTCCTCTCACAAGAAAGGATTGAATGAAAACTTTCCACAACCTTCTTATCATATGGTAATAACGTACCATAGTCCACATTTATTTCGACATGCCAAGTCATCTTCAACTCTTTTATTTTCTTTATTTTGCTGCACATTCTAATCTCCTTTCATGAGAGAGGTTCTTAGAGGATCCTTTAGAAGAATAGCTTGTTTCCGTGCTGTTGAAATGTGCCAACAGGGAACATTTACTCAGAGATTCTTTGCAGTGTTTGGATAAGACTTTGGATGCCGTTGACAAATGAAATGCATGTCTGTGGGAGTATGAGAGGACAGCAATACAGCCAATCATGCAAAGCTGCGCTACCTCTCTGCCAAAATGAGATTCATATCAGGAGTGAAGGGGCTGTTTGCTTAAGAAGCAGCACTAAGCAGAACAAAAATACCCACTAAAATATATATATTTATGCCAAATAATTATGATCACAATAAAACTGAGAAAAGGCATGTTAAAAATAAATGAAGAAATCTGCAGCAAAGGAGCAAAACAGACTATCTGAATAAAACCTTTTATTTCAGCAGTTTGTACAGAGACATCTAGGTTTGCATTGGTCTATTCAAGGTAAATAGATCTATCCCAGTTAAAAACAGAACATACAGCATTTATCTTTTTGCTATACAAACCTCTCCAGTATCATTGAAATTTTTAAATTCTTTAAAAAAATATATATATATAGTTCATTCAAACAGCTTTAAAGGAGCATGCATTTTCTTTTCTTGCTTTTGGGAAGACAGCCTGCTTTATTTTAAACTCCTCACTTAGCCCACATGGTTTAAAAGAAGAACTGTAGTGTGTGTAGCTTTATAATGAGATGTTCTACCTTAAGGTCTTTGATTCTGTCAGAGGGCTAAAGTTGAAATGACCCTTTTCTTATTTTTCTGTGTTGGCGTGTTGTTGGTGTAGCTAGGAGGGATGCAGTGAAGGAACGGAGGAGGAAGAGGTGGTTGCATATCATCCATCTGTGTTTATTTTTTGTATTCCAGCAAACAGTCTGTTGTGTGAGAGTATTTAAGGATATTATGGCTGTGCCTTGTGGTGTCGGATGCTGCAGTCCACCTAAGGTCCACTGTATGGTGGGGGCCCTTGAAAATCATGGAATGAATCATGAAATTTTCCTTCTCCAACTTTCTAATTATTTAGTCACATAATGAAAGACATTTGGCATGATGCCTTTTGCTTTAATAATAATCAGGGATGTTCTTTGACTAACTTGACACCCCCTAAAATTTTGCAGAATGTTTTTTCCACAGTAGACCATCAGTTCAGGTTATGCACACAGGGGTGTATTTCCCCAAGAAAATGAAGTCTGGATATGATTAAAGACAAAAAAAGAAAAAAAAATGAGGGAGAGAAAATAAAGTGAGGGGCAGCAGCATATTTTAACTGAAAGCAGCACTGGATTCATGGAAGAAAAACACAGATTAATCACATTCAAAGATTCTTCAGTTATTTTCACATGTCATTTGACTTTTTCTGACCTTTGTATCAATATTTCATTCCTTACCCAGTGATCAATCATGTCATATTTGGCTCTCGTCTGATAATTGCTGGGAAAGCTCCAGCTCCCCGAGACCCTGAAGTGGACTAAGCGGTACAGAAAATGAATGAATTAAAGGGTTCCTTGTGATTTTATTGCAGAATTTCAGTCAGATTTTACAAGTGAAACAGAAGAATATTCCAACTTTTAAGCCATAATGAATATGAATAAGCTGAATATTATAACTGCTTATGACTGCTGTTGCATTTGAGTCAGATTTAGTTCCTTATAAAAATATCTGACCTTGAAAACCCTGAACTTTTATTTTAGCATGATGTTAATGTTTTTGTAACAATAAGTAGTTTTTATAACAATTTCAAGACATAAAATGAATCCTTGTTATCTCAAGAAAACAACATACTTGTCACAATATAACATTGATTTTCATTTTCTTGAGACGACATGAGACCCTATGTGTAAAGAATGGCAGGAGCCTGGAGGATGAGTAACCATAATAAAAGACACAATCTCACTTACATAATATGTAATATAAATGGTTTAACAACACCACCATAGGGCCAAAATGTACAGTCTTTCAGCACAAATAAATTAAAATAAACCTGTGTTTACGACAGGCATACCCAACTATTTTATGAATCTTGTATTTCACCCAATATTAATTCTGAGTTTGGTGGATGTTTGGTGGATGTGAGTGTCAGAATGAAGCGTGAGGAAGATCAGTTCACTTCCATATAGGTGTCATGGTTCTCTGTTCCCTGATTGATGCCACCTGTGTCTATTAACCTAACTCTACTCACCTGTCTCTGCCTCTACTTAAGCCAGGTCTTTTCCTCCCTCCAGTGCCAGATTGTCT
>JAVQJG010252700.1:0-20292 GCA_036024015.1 Craterocephalus amniculus | reverse complement strand
TATATACACATCTGGTCTGATGGACACACGATCCAATGTAACATGGGGTTTAATCGGTTCAAATAGGCTGCAATTTAGGCAGAGAACCACTTTGATCATTGCAGAATATCTAGGTATTCACTCACAACTAGGCTGCTTGCTTGAAGCTTGAGAGAGTTTATCCTCCCCCCTCCCCCACCTCCACGCTACATCTGCTCTCTGGTGGCTGAAGTCACAGAACAAACATGGCCTGGAGATGATCAATTGTTCCCTGCGGTTGGTAGCGGATGATTAAGTATCCCCTCGTGTGTACAGCATATGCTCTTTAACCCTACAGTTTATCATAAGGTGCTTGCAGTGTCATTAGAAAATTTCCCTTTGCTCTTGGAGGGTGTGTCCCAATTCTTTAGAGCTCTTCTGTTTAGCACTGGGTGGGGAGGTGATGAAATATTTAATCCTGCTGAGAGTTTGAGGAGAAAGCAGGCCTTAATTACTGTCCCATATTGAAAGCAGAGGTCAAAGGACAGGTGAAAATGGTACACGGGAACCACTTAAGTATCTCCAGGGCAGCAGAGAAATAAGTGATTAGGCTGCATGGACGCAGCCGAAAAAGCACCAAATCCAATGTCAAATGTACCGGGGCAGTGGTAAATATTAGATCTGTTGTCGATATTGTAATTCACAAGAAATGATGGATGAACAATAAAAACAACAAATTTTCATGAAAGAAAAATCAATTATGCTTATTTTAATACATCCAAATTAACACCAGGTTTATTTTGTAAATTCACTTAAACCCTACCAGTAGTTTATATTTTAAATCAATGAGCAGATTGTGAACTAAGAAGAAAAGCTGGCTAACCTCAGGTGGCTCCTTATGATAGGATGATGTGGCTGCGCAATAACTTAATGACAAACCCAGTATGAATACAGCTGGTTTCCTTTCCTCGGGCAAAATACCAAGTGCCAACGGCTATGAGGCTCCAAGGGTAAGAACTCTTGTTATGTGGAAATCCAAACCCCTGCTTGTCTTCCACTGCATATTTGTTGCACCAAGAAACAAAAATTTCGCTCACTATAACTTACATGAAATGTTTTGTTCATCCTTGTAACTGAGATGCTTTAGAGTATTAGAAGATGCAAAATCATTGATGTTTGAGATGCTATTTCACTCAAAATTCTTATTAAATGTAAAACCGTCTCATGAGTTTGATAAGAGTGAAAAAGGGGAATTAACCTTCCTTTTTTCTTCCCTTAATTACTTCTAACTTGTTAATATGCCTTTGAGCAGCTGACACCTTGTCACCTCATGCTGAGCTCACAGTTTACATAATGACTCATTTTGACACAGCAAAGTCATTCAGTCATTTTCTTGATTTAATGTGACATGAATGAGCAATGACAAAACAAACAACAGAGGAACAGTAATGGCTCTTATAGGAGGAACAGAAATCTTTTGTAGCTGGTGTTTAATTTGATCTGATAATCTGGGGAAATGCAAGATACTGTTATTCATTTAGATGATGGAGTAAGCATTCAGCTCATTTGCAGAAGAAATGGCAGCTAAACTACGATTGATTTAGACTTTATGACAAGTGGTGGCCCGTGTAAAACAAATTCAAGTTTTAATACACGTGACAGTTCAGAATAAAATGCCTTCTGTGATCTTATGTAATAATTACTTAGCCATCATATGTGATATTTATTCAGTAATTGAATTAGGAAATACAAATAGTTGGAAAGCCTGTATGCTTTCCTTTTAAATGTTGTCACATATGGAAGGAAAATGCAATTGTGGGATGAGCAGCAGAGTTGAGTATGTGGGTTGTGCCCATAAAATTTGCCAGATCTTCTCCGCCAATGCCATGCTGTGCAGTCAGGGTAGGCAGGGTATTCAGCGCCTACTCTAGGCAGAAATAAATAAATAAAATAATACCATTTTAATAATTAGTTTTTGTATGTTTTTTTATTTTCATCTATGATTATTATTTTTCATATATTTTTTCAAAATATAATGTCCTATAGCCTGTAGTAACTGTTGGTTTAAAAGTAACTCTCCGTGCTGTATTACAGTCCAGGCCACATCCTTTCTGGTGGCTCCGCCTCTGCCTGCCACAGAATCACAATGATGTGTGTTTGCGTATGCGCAGTTTGTATTCCCATATAAAATCATGTACGTCAAAAAGCACATCCTACGTTTAACATTCCTGTGCTATGCCAATGCTCTACGTACGCTCACAGGATTAGTAAATAAATGCTTTACTCTCAAGCTCTCACACCAGTACCTGTTTAGTGAATGAAGCTCAATAATGGCGAGAGGCTGGAATGGGAAGAGGAAAATAAGCGGTACGTAAGAGACGAAGAAAGGAAAGAAACCAACTGAGGGTGAAGTTACAAAGACCAACTTGGACAAGTTTTTTAACTCAAAACCAGCCAAAAAAGAGATGAGTGGTAGCTGCCTGTTAACTCCACTAATGAAGCAGCCTCAAGCCTCCACGTACAGCTGAGCAGAGCAGGACTCTGGACAAGAGTCTGCTGAGAACCAAGTCCATAAAATGAGCTTCCAACAAGCAAGTACAGCACAGCTGATCTTTGTTGTGAAGTGGACTAATAGTGGGAAGTAAATCTATGGAAATATAATCTTATATATTCAAAAAAATGTGCAGCTTCTGTCTGCAGACCTGGTCCAGACTGATTCTGTTTTCTGACTCCCATAAAATAGATCTTGATTTTGTTTCTTTTAAGCAGGCACTTACCTGCGTACACATATAAATAATCATTTCCGTGCCTGTTGTAATTTGCCTGCCTGCCTACCTAACCCTAGAGCTAACTGCACGTGCCTGCATGGTGAAGCCCAATTGCAAAGGGGTCTGCAATAGTAAATTTGAAACCTGAATATTTGAAGGAAAACAATGTTCTGTGATGAGATCAAATATTTCCTGTGGCAGCTGGGTGGTAGGATCAAAGTGTGGAAAAGATCTGGAGAACGCTACTGTCACACTGAAAAGTGGCTCCTCACTGGAAATACAAGACTTCTTAGCATGGAGGTGATCTCACTGCTGGGAGATATTGAAATACAGTAAAATACTACAATCGGTGGCAAACCCATAAGTCCACAGTCTGGGGCCGAGCTCCATCCTCCAAGATGACAAAGCTTGTCTTTACATAACAGTTTATTGTTTATCGGAGGTTTATTGGAGACTCTAAAATGTGGGTGTGGGGAGGAGGAAATAGTGTGCCTGTTCAACCCTTAATGGATCAGTTTGGGTGTGCTATTCCTACCAGAGAGACCAACACAACCACTTTAACTGGTTTGCAACAAAAGCTGGTAGAAGAATAGAATCCACAGCAGTATGTACCAGTATGAGGAGAAGATGCATGGCTGCTATGACTGTGTATGGTGATTCACCATGCTACTGAGGCTTCTGTTTGTTAAGGATCAACTGTTAAATTACCAAAATATCTTGCTTGTTCAGACCAGATATTCCAATCCAATTAATGACACCAAAAGTGCCAACAGCAGAACAACTTGTTCGACATTGGAAAAGATTGGGAAGTTTTTCATGGTTGCAACCTGCATACTCACTGCTGCTGCTCTTCCCACAAATGCATTTTCTCTTACAAATGGGCTCCATTTAAAAGGGAAATAAACAGACTTTGCAGTGGTTTATGATTCATTGCCAAGAAGCATCATTACAACAAAGAAATAATCAGCTAAACACAAATTTCCTTCCTTTTTGTGTCAAGTCTACATACAAGAATCAGGAATTTATATGAAAGGAGATAAAACCTACCGGATTGAACTTTGAGATTTGTGACTTTATCCCTAAATAAAAATCTGGTTGTATACCGTAGTAATAACTTAAATAAAATACAAAACCAAAGCACCAGTAATCAGTTCTGCTATCCATACATCCTTTAATCACAAAAATCCTCAGAATAAAGCATAATCGTTTTTAACTCTAGCATTTCTGAAATCCTGTCAGAGCAGGAGGTAGAAAGAAATGTAAGAAAGAAAGGTGAAATGAGAAGCTGTGCCAGGAGGATGGCATAAGCTGTTCAGAGTGGTCTGTCAAAGGGGCCAGCAGGGCAGACTTGTATTCCTGCAAAAGTGCTGCAACCTGAACTGACACCAATTAGGCCTCCTCTAGCCTCCCTGCTCGATAGATTTCAGCTCTACCGCCATGTGGCGCCAACCAATTATGGCGGATTGACTTGAAATTGACTGGTTTGTGACCTGAAACTCTGATTTATTTTTCTTGTGGGCTGATAGGGGAGAAGTGTGGGCTGTTTGCAGCAGATGAGGAAAGGGGTATAGGGAGCACTTCAATCACTCTCTGTCACTCTCTAATGCTAATCGGTCGGTTCTATATGCCTATATGTGTGATTTAGGGTGGTTGTAAGTTACACACTCCTCCTGACCCAGCATCCTTCCTCCCCGCCTATGTCTTCTTACTCTTTATTTTTCCCTAGTGTCCAAATGGCAGTAAAGCCAACAAATTAGACGGAATCATAGATTACATTTACCATTAAATCGTGAAAAGCACTTGAGTTGTGTTACATTTGGGCACAGCTATTAGCTTTTGCAATGCTGTGTTCAAAGAACGCCTGTGCCTTTTTTAGGCTGGTAGAAAATCAATTAACAGATTTTTTGCCACGGTTAAGTAAAGATAATCTGATGCTATAGGGTAGAAAGCTCACCTCATTTAATATGCAACTGAAACTGGGGTATTTCTAAGGTTTTTTTTTCCTCTTTGTGCATGTGTGTGAGCTTGCTCAAGGCAAAGGTTATGGCAGAACGAGGGAGAAGGGCTGATTTAGTGGTGCGGGTGATAAGGAAAGCGTCCCGAATCGTTTATTTCTGCAGAAGCATGTAAACATCTATTTTGATGTTACAAAGTGAGGAGGTGGATTCTGGCCCCTGACGAGGGCCACAGCAAACATTAGTTTAACACGACATGACTGATAGACAGTTCACTAATCCTCTTAAAGAAACAGTGTCCCCTCTGGTAAAAATTGTTCCCGGCTATGCGTGTCATCCCCGGAGATTAGGAGGAAATTCCGAGTTGGAAATGTTATACCGATTAGCAATTACACAAATGACAAAATTGATGGCATCCTTCTGCAGTCAAAATGTCCACCAAGATCAATTTGAAATATAATTTGACTTCAGTGAACCGGCAGGATGCTGAACTCAAACAGGCATTTGTCATCTGTTATGACTTGGTTTCTTTTTTGGGGCCAGTGCTATCGTGTGATCTTCCAGTGCGCTTCCCTTCCTGAGTAACAGCAAGACATTTGATGTTAGACACTCAAATGTCTGGAGCTCTATTGCCTCCTAAACTCAATCACCAGGCAAGATTGCATTATCAAATCTAGGCCTGTGCTGCTTGGCTCTGATGTGGATCAGTGTACTCCCTCGTCACACGCTCATTTTATAGGGGCTTTAAAAATGATTTCATAAAGTGTTCGATTTCAAAATGAACTACCCACCACTCTGCTTAAGTGACGGCTACGGCTGCAACATGAGCTGTAGACCAAAATGAAGTCTCAATATGATATCAAATAAGTCCTTGATTAACAGAATGCACACTGCTTTTTAAAGTTTCTAACTTCATTGAACTCTAATCTGTCAACTTTCCAACATAAAAAGATTAATTAGATATGTTTTTTTGTTTTTTGTTTTTTTTTGGAGCTTGTAGAATTCAGATGGGTACATTTATCATCACTGGCCAGACAGCAAATCCTTGACTATTTTCACTTCTCTTATAAAAATTTCAAAGGGATCATGTGTCACTTGAGATGGGGGTTGAAAACACCTTCAAAAGCCTGCCAGTATCTCTTCTTGGACCTGAATCATAATCTCTCATGTTTTCTGCCCTTCGACCCCTCCCTTTCTTTTGCAATTCATATTTTGAGATGGCGCGTGCACACTTGAAGACAGCGCACTGGCCTTCACGTCTTGTTAGATTTAAGAGACGTGAGAAGGTGGGAAAAGAGATGTGCACCTGCGCACGTCTGAAGTTTAGATGAGGAGAGACTGTGATCAAAGGATATCTCAATTAGTTTTGAGGCGTAGTTGTGCCATGCAGTGAACCCCACAGATTTTTTAAAAATGGATTACTGTATCTTGAGACTCATTAAACATATATGATCTATGAAAGTAAATATCTGTATCAAAACACATTTTTTCCCAGTTTTTTTTATTAACAAGCATAGGGGGTGTCTCCATTTAAAATGGAAATCCGACTTAGGATTTAGAAGCGCATCACTGCACAATTTTCTCTCAACCTAGACAACAGAATGAGGGTCTCAAAGTAAAGTCTATGTTTTCAAAGAGAGATTTATTTAATTGTTTTCTTTGGTGTGCATGCCTTCTGATGTTAAACAGAAGAGGAGCCCAGCATACTAATGAATGAAAGCTCCGATTCACATCGCTCTAATGATAATTAGAGGTTTCTAATTACTCTGCTGGAAGAATGGCAGCCTGTGTAAGGCCATCTGAATTGTACCTGAAAGAAAATTAAAAAACGATCACGGTGTCTTCCTTACTTGAGCTTCTGCGTCTGCTGCCTGGATATTAATCTGGGCAGCTGCACATACAATAAACAGGAGCTGACAACCCTGACTAAAGATCTCCAGGCAGTAAGCTTTACAAGAGTCTGATAAGTTGATAGTGTAAATGTAAGACCAAGTGTTTACTGTTAAGTGCTTTACAGGATCTTGCTATGAAAGAGAATATCTGCTCGCTCATTGTCCTGACTTTACAAGACAGAGAGAAATATTTACAAGAAAAACATTCACAAGTTTTGCAAAATACATCAGAAAGTGACTAAAAAACAGCCGTTGAAGGACTTCAAAGCCTTTCCACTGTCACTGCTCAAATAAAATCCTGATTTCACAACTACAGTGTCATCTGAAAACATTTGGATTCTATAAACTCGGTTCAATTGACCACCAAGTTATGCAGAATATCACACGTGAGCTGGAACTTTGAAGCAGATGGGCTACAGCAGCAGAAAACCACAGTGAGTGCCAATCCTGTCAGCGAAGAACAGGAATCTGAGGCCTGAATTTGCACAGGCTCAACAAAATTACATGATGGAGGATTTGAAAAATGTTGATGAATCTCAGTTTTAGCTGCAACATTCAGATGTTAAGGTCAGACTTTGGCATAAACTAGATGAAAGCATGTATCCATCCTGCCTTGTATGTAATGGTTCAGATTCATACTTTCTTTCTCCCCCTTTGATCCCGCTGAGCATGGAGTAAACACCACAGCCTGTCTGAGCTTTGTTGCTGGCCATGTCCATCTCTTTATGACCACAGTGTGACTACCGATGGCTACATCCAGCAGGAAAATGCAGCATTGTCACAAAGCTTATATCATCTCAAACTGGTTTCTTGAACATAAAAATTCATTCATTGTAATGCAATAGCCTCCAGTCACCAGATCACGATCCAATACAGCATTTTTGGAATGTGCTGGAGATTCTTTTCATGGATGAGGGACACTAATCTGCAGCAATGATGCAATGCTGTCATATCAATATGGAGCAAAATCTCAGAAGAATGTTTCCCTTGTTGAGTCCATGCCACGAACAACTACGGCAGTTCTGAAGGGAAATGGAGGTCCAACCCAACCCAGCATTAGCTAGGTGGAACTAAAGGGGCCTGAGGGTGCATTTTCATATAGAATGATCTCCCTTAGAAAACAAAGAAGCGGTAGATTGTCTTGAATGTTTTTCTTTGTTTCCCCCACAAAGTCCACATCAATACTGTGTGAGGAGAACACTTTGGTGATTAACATCTGTAGATGTATGCTGGGACAAGGACAGCTGCCTAATTAAATTGCTAGATCAATCTATAACTCTTCCTTGATGCGGCTGCGTTTGCTCTATGCTGAATAGCTGTAAAATGGACCTTCCATGTTATTCACAGCCAATATGGTGGAGGAAACTCTGATGGTTACAGTAATACACATAGAACACACACTGTGAATCTCCTCTAAAAGTCAAGGAAGCATCTTTAAGGTATGTTTAGGCTCTGTCAGGATGGCAAACTCTTCTTTAGGCCTGCAAGCTACTATCTATCACCCAAACCCAAATGTTTTATTAATTTCAACAGACATAATGATCAACACAACACTTATAAGCACAATATTCTAGCAGAGTCCATCTACCAGCACAGCTTATGCTCACTAATTAACAAGCTAAAAACATTGTGTGCTGGCAGGGGAGGTGCTATCATTTATCTTTTTTTACTTTTGAACTCAGTCTAGCTAACAGATCCCTCTGCTTACTGGGGTAAGGTAAAGTAATAAGATTAAAAAAAACAACAACACAAAACTGATGAAGAAAAGGAGTCAGAAGATAAAATAAGTCAAACTACCAGTCTCCCACAGTGACCTTCAGGAGCGAAAAATGATGACTTGTTTCCAATAACTTGGCTTTTAAACAGAGCAGCTGCAGTGCTTCCCTAATAATGACTAATAAATGCAGCATCAAGCGAGCAACCCCCCCCACCACCCCACATACATACGCACACCCCCAGAAGCCTGTGGTTGCTCAGGGTGGCCAGTCTGGTATATAAAAGACATGTAAAGGGAAAAGATCCTGAAGCTAGCCTTGGCTGCACTGGGCTTTGTTCTCATCTTCAAAGGCTGTGCTTCTTTTACACTGGATCAAAATCCAGAAACAAATAAAGCTCAGATATGTACAGTAAGGTGCTGAATTCCCCGGCAACTTTCCTTCACAGTGGGGTATTGATAAAAGCACGCTCTTTGATAATTTCTTGTTGTTGATGGTGGCTCCTGCTGTTTTAATGTACTGCTTTGTTGCTTTTTTCCCCCAGCCCTATCCTGCATTTTGTGTTTATTATTGTGAATCTTACCTGACAGGTGCACCTCTGCTCTGGGCAGGTTTAAGCAGTACAGTCACTGTGCTGTCTGTCTGGTTCAAAGAGGTCTCCTGGTCATAGGCGGGCATGGAAGGAGCTGAGGAGAAGAGGGATAAGGGTCAGCATTAAAAATGTGATCACTTTAATATATGTGAGGAGTCGTTTAGCGTTTCTGTTCTGCTAGTGGTTTTCATGGCAGCTTGAATTCTTTAACGTAGGTTGCAAACCTGGGGTCGCCAAAGAGCACAGTGGGTCTGCAAGATTTTAATTGTAAGGCAAGTTGAGGTGTATCCACTTGTTGATTATTTGGACTTTTCTTTGACATAAAGAACATATATCCCTTTTAAAAAAGGAATATGCTGTGCATTAAATCTAGTTTTGTCCATGTACTGTGTGGTCCGGTGAGGTCAGTGAGGTAATGCAGCTATGGTAGTAGTGGAGTACTTCATGTCTAGCCTGGTACCCTTGATTTTTCCAGCACCATTTCATTATTAAAACATGTCTGATGATGCATCCCTATTGAATAAAACAAATACTTTAAAAAAGGGTATATTTTTATGGTGACTTTGTTTTAATCAAAGGACAGAACAAGCCTCAGCCAGTATGCATCAACCTTGGAGAGAATTTCACCAAATGAAAATAAACCAAACAAGGTTTCAGCATGTGGAGGTGAGGAGGGGCAACACAGTTTTTGGTAGTTGTATAAAGAGGGTCCTCAAGAAAAAAATATAGGGAACCGCTGCTTTTAATTCATTGTCATTATTAATAAAAGCCAAAAATCTTGAGTGATATAGTTCCACTTTCCTTGTGGGGCAGCAGATTTTCACCTTTATACAATGGGTCAACTTTTCTTCAATGGAATTAAAATCTAGACTTTTTTATCCTGAAAAATTACTTCAGCATCACCAAATCTAAGTCGCCCAGCCCATGCTCATCTATGCATTTACTGCAGAGATAATGACTTCCATCCTCCCTGGTCCTTCACCTGACAACAAACCCATGTCATGAATGAGTGTGCAAATATGTTTTCACAGGCACACATCTCTATGTTTCACAGAACCTGCACCAAACAAAAGCTGTTGCATCATCTCCTTGCCAAACATAGATTTGCGAATCAGTACAGTCCAGCACAATGCAGTATATGACCACTTCTCTTTGTAACTCCATTCTCTTAGAATAGGCATTTAAGGTGTTAGTAATGGTTTATGTTCAGCTTTTCTGTATGCAAACCAATTTATGTTTTTCTAACAGTTCAGAAACAAACATCAATTTAATTTTTGTGACGTTTTTTTTTTCACTAAATGAAAAAGAGGGATGAATATCCTTCACGTGTGGTCTTTTTTTCCAGTTACATGAGGCTGAACGAAAGGGCTGCAAAAAAAAACTGGTAAGTAGCATCATGTTTAGCATATCAATAACTCCTTGCATATTAACCTTAAGCTGCCACAGTTTAAGAGAAAACATTTAATCTATCTATGACTAATCAGGAAATTCTACTAAACTAGTTGTATACACAAAATAAAAATAATGTTTTTCTGTTGGTTTGGTTGATTATTTTGCAAAGAAAATAGGCAAGCTTCAGCAAATACTTCTACATACAGCTGTGGTATGTGGTGTACTACTCCTTCTCACAAACTAACTGGCCTTGCTGACCCTTCTGACCTGAAATCTTGGTGGTGAACTGGGTGATGACAGGGGGGCCATAGCCCTTGGCTGTGCTGGCACGCAGGGTGAAGGAATACGTAGAGCCGGGGTAAAGGCCTGTGAACATGTGGGTGGTTTCGTTGCCCAGCTTCACCACCTTCCCACTCTGGTTGGAAAGGTCCAGCTCAGGGTCAAAGGAGCTCACTGCTTTGTAGGAGATCTGGCAGAAAAATCAAGTTAATATTCTTTTAGTGACTTATGCAACTGTAGTTGAGCTCAGTTAAGTAAGAAAAGAATATGCATGCATCCAAGAAGCAAAAAAAACCCAGTATTTGCTGTGCTATCATTATCCGACCCATAACACATCATACATTTGCAGCATCATTTATAATAATAAAAAAACTACTACCTCTAATAATGATTATAATTAGAAAAAGAAGAAGAAAAAGAAGAAGAAAGTCATTTGTGCACCAAAACTGTAATAAATCAGATCAACTTCTTTACAAATTTTAAACAAAAACATAATCACTTGGTTAAATTTGTCTTCACTACTCAAACCAACACTTACCAATTTTTTAAAGGTTTCTCTATGTGTGTGCTTTTAACTCCACATCAACCGAGATTTATGCTTATTTTCTAAAATAATTGAGGCAAAAGGTGACTATGGGGGCAGGCTCTTTCATTACAGGGGTTAGATTTGGCCATAAAAGCAGTGCTACATATTTTAAAGCCAAAGCATGCTGGGGGTTTCAAGGAGAAAAGAAATACTCTAATGTATTTCTCCTCCATTAATAAACACCAGGAGCTCTGGAGGGAGGCATTAAGGTGAGTGTTTTTGTTAATAGCCATTTTGAATAACAGTAAAGTCCCACTTTAAGAAAATCCCTCTGCTGGTAAAGGAAAACCTCCATTATAATTCCAATTAAGAAACACAAAGAGAGTTTGGAGGACTGCATAATTTGTGTCCATCAAATTTTGAAATGCTTCAAGGCTTTCTCATTAAGTCTTTGTCTGTGAACTGAGTGTGTGATGCCAAAATCCAATATCATAACATTTCAGGCAGAGGAGTTTGGAATGACTAGTCTACTCTGGGCACGTGAGTGGGTTTTGACAACTAAAAATGAAACTGACAAGAAAAAATGATACAAAATTATTTGAGGAAATAAAGTCAGGGCCGATTTGAACTGATATATACTTTTTAAATTGCAGTGGTTTACAATTTTCTACCGGTCGTACATAAATGTCAAATATATGTCACCTATAATATCACCTAAACTTCATCATATTTATATGCAAGTTGATTTAAGCCATTCAAATTTGCACTTTTTAAAGATATTGTGCATTTTCCTGTAAATAATGCAAATTAATATAGCAACAATGCAGATATCTGTAAAACAATAGTCATTTTTATAAGTATAATGTTAAATGGAGAAAAAGCTGACAGATGTTGGCTCATATCATGAAAAGCTACCAACAGAGTCACATTCACAGGGCTTGGTCTAAAAGGAAAGATGGAGCTGTGTATTTAGTATCAAGACTTTTTTATACATTTCGCTTTAAGCTTGACTTATAAGAAACAACATGTGGAAACTATGAGCAGAATGCACCATTTGCTTTCATAAACTAAAGAGGAAAGAGGTGATAACACATGAAGCAAGCTGCCAGCCTGCTCACTTTTCCTCATACATCCCCATCTATAATAACATGATGTGAAGATAAGCAATACTACTACTAAAAAGCAAAAGCTGTAAAGCTCTGTAATTATATTTTACAGTATATTAAAACTTGAGAATGCCAATATGTCAATGACTTATTGCTTTCTTTACACATTACTGTGCTGTTAAGGCTTTTAGAGCAGATGCAGAGAGAAGTAATTACTGCAGCATATGCATATAATAGCCTGGAGAGGGGATTTTGCACAGTGAAACACATTTTCCCCGAGATAAATATGAGTAAACCTGACAAAGCAGCAAAACAGACCATGTCACCGGTGCCAAATGCTTTTACCTGCACTATGAAATTTTAAAGAGATAAACAACTAAGCATGTTTCTCTAAAAGCAATTATGCGTGCGGTAAACCTCCCATTTCTATGGACATTGTTTTCCTGCACTCTGATGACACCTCCTCGTTCAACCCAGCTGTGCAGAAGACATAACGCGGTGCTGCACACTTCAGCGAACAGGGTCCTGCTCTCATTCCGACTTGACGACTCTCCTGTTTAGATAAAAATGTCTCTGTCTCTGAGAGAATCTTACATATTTAAGTGACCTGGTGCAATTGCTGCAAATAGAGCAGCTCATACAGCAACACACCTCACATTTCTTTTAGCGTTTAATCTGCCCTCCTTTTATAAGAAACAGCAGTCAGCACTAGATAACCAAGTCATAATATCAAGCATGAGCAAACAGAGAAGATCGACGGAGGAAAATCAATCTGCTGGAAGGGTTTGTGGATTACTTCCACTGTAAGCCGGTTAAGATCAGTGTGTATATACACAATATACTGCCAGTCTGTGCAAAGACTATTATTCAAGACTCGAAGCAGCTCTTGGACAAAGCTGGAAGGAGTTGCGTGGAACCTTATGTCAACAAGTGCTGGCTGCTGAATTGTCATGCGTTAAATATTTATTTTAGAGACAGTTTTCTTTTGAGATCATCTAAGCTATGTACGAAATGAGCAGAGCTCAGATTATCTCCAATCTTCTAATCTATTGGACAGTGACTTCTGAAGCTGGAATTTCATTGTCTGACTTCCACCATTGTCTCTGGTCTCTTCTAAAGAACAAATAGTGGTTTGAGGCTAATGCAGGTTTCTCTAGCATTAAAAAAAATTACCTTATTCTTCTTATTTAACAGCTGTGCACTGTCCATGGTCCTGAACAATAAAAAATGTTGATTTTATCAATAGAAGCACTGACTCTTTATCAAGCTCTTTTAAATGGGATTGATAGAAAAACAGCATTATTCAACCTGTGCCAAAGAGCCCAATCAATATATGTAATGCCACTCACTATTAACTGCGGTTAACATGCTGCATCTGTCAGAGAATGACCCACTTCTGATCAATGCGTCTGCTAGTTTGCAGTCACATGAATCTTGTGATAATCATTGATATGATCTGGCTTTCACTTGTAACAGCAAACCAGCAGAACAGAACACACTACTGGTGAAATTTGGGACTGCAGCCTCACTCTAAAATGTCTGTCTTAGTAAATCTGGCCCATAGGGTTAGGGTTAGGGTTAGGATTTTTACATGTTATATTTCTTTTTCATCATCATTAGCAACAGCTGAAGCTGAAGGGAATATTGACTGCAAACTAAAACCTAGCATGAACTGAGTAAAATTTGATATTATTTAAAGAAAAGGGTCTACGACGAACACTAAAATAATTTAAAACTCCTATTTGCTTTTCTTTTTTTTCTTTTTACCTTATATGTATCAGTCAATTTATTTTCTTTTACATGATCAGGACAGTTTAAAACCATCCAAAGCTGAAATAAAACTGAGAAGAAAATAAACTGTTTCAGAAGAGCTGAAGTGAAAAACACAAACCTTTGGAGAAATAATGCTACTAATCCTGTAAGCACAGAGTCCAGGTTAACTCACCTGGTCAGTATACCGTACATCTTTTGTACGGTTTGTCTTTATGTTTTCCTCTTTATTGTCCAGTTCTTAAATAACTCGCTTAACATGTAAGCTGGACTCCAGCTTAACTAAAACCAAATCATGTGGATAATTTTTCTGATGACTGTGTGCTGCTGTCCATCGTAGATGTACAAAAACACCTAAACACACACATAACAAACCTGAAGTATTAAAAAAGAAGCTAGATCTTAATCATGGAACAAACTGCATTAACAATAGTGATCAATACTCCTAATTTTTTTATTAGCTGTTCTTTACCTCATATTGAGTGATAATCCCATAGGTCTGTGCTGGTTCTCTCCACTTCAGGATGATCTTCTCCTCATAGGCACTGCCATGAATGGATTCCAAAGGAATTGCTCCCGGAACTGAAGGAAACAACACATTTATTTCTCGTAAGTAGTTTCTGATGGGATATTTCAAAATCAGAGAAGATATTTGTGTCCATCTGCTATCTATCAAAGCGAAATGTTGATAAGAAAAGTCCTCGCAGCTTTATTCTTCTCTGCTATAATTTAGACAGCCGAACTGCGCATAAACCAACCAATAAAACACTTTTCAAGGATTTATAAAACACAAATGGCTATGAGCCAAAGTCCAACACGTCTTCATAGAAATTGGTGGGAGCATTTGCTGCCAAAGTGACTCAAGACAAATGCCTTTTTAAAAATTTTAAAGCAAAGCCGAACATTTTATATGCAAGTAAAAATATGCTTCAAACAGAGGAGCACCTGCAACCCCATGGGTAAAAAAGTGATTTTTAAACTTTCCGCGGTGTTTACAAGCACCTAGATCCTGTCACAGAGATCTGGCCCTTTAACCCCTCATGTGGATTGCTCTCATTCTGAAAGTGAGATTTATCTTGAGGAACGCAACAACTGCTACACCCTGTCTGTATGCTGCTCCCACAGGGAGCCTAAACACACAAATCCACAGATCTAAACACAGAAAACACGCAGCAGTCGGATAGGGGGAAAAAAAAGGGAAAAAAGCAGTTGCCAGTTTCAAGTTTTCCAACCACAGATATCTGAGCCAGACATGACTCTCTTTTCGTCAGCTGAGCTTGTTTATTATCTGGCGGCCGAGGTTCCTTGAGACTTCGATGGAGTTCATTTCCTGCGTGTGCTGAGGCAACACTGAAGATCTTTCATCTTTGAAGGAGGTGCAAGAGTTATGCAACACACTGTCTGACTGCTAGCGTCTGACTCCTGTGCTCTTCTGAAAAGTATTCAGAAAACCCAACACTTTATCAAGGTTGGTAATCAGGTAAGAATTTTTAAACATCATGGCGGTAACAGAAGAGTTTATTAACCTTGCTTGTTTATTTAAAAATGGTGAAGATCAAGCCACTATTGAAGCCACCTGTAAGTTAATTGTTAATATTTGTGTTATAATAAATTTACTTGCCAATAAATCTTAGATTATTGGATATCTTCAACCAGATGTGTGGCAAATGCATTACAACGGCAGTTCACTCCCAAGTAGGGCTGGGCAATAATTCGATAACGATATATATCGAAAACAGACGTGTTATAGAAAAAAAATATATAAAGTTCGATAAAAAAAACACATTTTTCTTCCTTTTTCATTACAACCTATCATGTGGCTTGATACAAAAATCGTAACTTCCTCCAAACCAATCACAAACACACACCCAGGCACATTCCCCCACCAAGCCCCGCCCCCTCGCACACCACAACAGAGCACACATGTGGCTAAACACGTTTGAATGGCGCTGTTATTTGAAACTGTAATGTGTGAACCATTTATATTATGTCCATCTGACTGGTATGATGGCACACTCATATTCACTATACATGTTCCCAAGCTGAATACTGCCCTGAAATGTCAGTGGACAGAGAAAAATTAGCTTTTATAAAAGTGCTGCTCATAATGTTTCTGTTTTCCATCATTCAAAAGGAGAAATATGCGCCTTATCACAACAGTGAGTTAATCTGTAACATGTCACAGTTTTAAAGACTGAAATTCAAGTTTAAACCTTATTATCATTAATCCTGCCTCAAAGTTTTGTTGTCAGTAGCTATCTGGGTCATGTGTCAGACATGCAAATAAAATAAATATCATTGGTCAGTTTATCAAACACCAGATTTTTGGAAAACTGCAAACTTTCAGAAGATTTTCTTAATTGGATTTTGCTAATTATATGTGCTGGTAGTTGCTGGAAACAGTGTTTGTTTATTCATCACTGATATAATAGTGTATGAAAAAAAGATGCAGTCTTATTCTTATCCATTTTTAAAAATTCAGTTTAGAGAGTTTATGTTTTATACCTATGCTCACATCCATCCCAGAAGAGTTTAAAATGCGTGTCCCTTACCATCTTCATCCGTCTGAACCTCCAGCTCGGTGCTTTCCTTCACGCCCTCTGGGTTGCGCAGCACCAGCTTAACACTGAGGTTTGTGAAGGGTGTCAGGTTGTGGATGGTGTGTTGAGGATCGCGACTCTGGGTGTCATAACACACTTCTTCCCGGGTTTCCTCCTTGCCAGCCACTCTTGAGCGGTACTGGACAGTCAGGTTGTAGCTGTGGCAACGGGTCACATTGTATCCCAGAGGCTCCCAGCGTATGGTCACCTGTTTGGACTGGATGTCTACCACCTCCAGCCGGCGTGGGCCATGCATGGGCTCTGGTGATGGAGACAAAGAGAGACGAGATACATAAAAATACTCAAGTAGGTCAGATGAATGGGTGAGTGTTTCAGTAGAAAGAAGGAAATTATTCACATTGTATATCTGTCTATCTGTTGTAGGTCAAATAAAATACAAAAAAATATATTTTCAATGCCACAGACTGACAAAGCATTTCTAAATCCCATCACTGTTGCTAACTTTGTCTCACAGCAGCTGCACACACAGACTCCTGAGCTCTGTTGGTGGAAGCCCTCAGCAGGTGGTGCATCATCCCTTCAAAGCATGCTGTTTCTCGGCTCCTTCTACCTTCTCTTCTGCTTTTTCCATTCTCTTTTCCATCTAGCCCAGTGGCGGCCAGCTATTAGCACCACACTGATACAGAGTCAGCCAGGCTGTCAATCCAGGCAGGAGACAACCCCCACTGTCGCCCTATCGCCTCTAATCACATATACTCCGCGTATCCTTGCCTTTTTGCTTTGACTTCCTCCATTTTCCCTTTCTCCCCCTTCCTTCTGTCCATCTTTCTTTCTGCACCCAATATCTATTCCCTGCTTCTCTCTTTCTTCTCATCGGCTTGCTCTACCCCCCCCTATCGCTCTCCCTCTCCTTTCCTACGGGAGGGAAGCAGCCCAAGCACAAGGTAATGGGATCAATTTCCATTCCAGGTTAAATTCGCAGTCCATTTCTCTGGAACTTAACACTTTACCACCTATTAGGAAGAGCCAGGGCTCAATTTCCCTGTTCCCCAGGAGACACAGTCCAGCAATTCAGAGGCAGCCACGGCAGCCATGTTTAACATTCTGGAGGTGCATTGGTGGGGTGGGATGGGGGACTGGACTCCAGCATGCAGTTCATTTCTACAGAAGGTGTGGAAAGCATGACAAACAAGCAATAATCTGCAAACACTACTAGCATCATCTTAATGTGATTCTCCTAAATGATGTACAAAGAAATCTAAAACTGATTCTTCAACAAATACTTGAAGGGATATGGCACGAAGCAAAAGTGGCACAGATAGTCTTCCAGACAGAAGTAACAAGAGATTTGATCATGATATATGACATAATAGAGTAAAACAGTCCCTTGAATAAAAGACTCAACACTTGTAGATTTCACAAGGAAAGGATTTTAACTTTTCTACACTTTCATAGGGCAGATGTAATAGCATTAGAAGTACCCAAAAGACAGATAGAAGGGGCTGATGAAGACATATTGGGGAATGGAACCCAAAGGAGAGTATTATAGTGCATGAAGTATGCAACAAATGAAATCAATGATAATGTCTAGAAAAAAAAAATCTGTGAGATATGAGAAATTAAACTGGCAAAGCAGAAGAAAAAACTCAAGAAAAGCAAAGGATTTTTTTCAGCCACAAAAATAAAGTATTCTCTAAGAAAACTTTCTGAAATGCTGCGCTACACTACTTTGAAATTAATATTGTGGGTCATTTTTTAAATAAGGTCTCAGGGCAGCACTGACCGCCAGAGATGAATGTTAAACAAAAAAAAAAAAAAAAGTTAAATCTCCGACACAGGAAGGTGTGCAAAACATCTGCATTCAAAGAGATCATCAGTAAAGCTGCAAAGAAACTTTCAGCGAGTTCAAATCCAAAAATATGTGAACCAGCTTAGCATCAGTCGCAAACTATGCCAATAAATGCGATCATTCAAGTGGTCTGCCACTATAAACAAATATAATGAGAAGCTAATTAAAAGAGATTTTTAACACAAAAATAGGAGGACAAGGCAAAGAAAAATAGGCCTCTTTAAATCGTTTGCAATGTGGGGGAAAAATACCACCCAGAAAATAGAAGTTTAAACCCTTTATTTGCGGAACTATCTGTTGGCTGCACTCAGTAGGCAACGGTTACACTAAAGGCACAGAGAATTGCAGGGTAGCCAAGCACAGAAATCAAATTAAACCAGATGCTCTCAAAGTGACAAATGCACCAAAGTGTGAATCTCAAGCAGACGCGCACCAGCGACTGAGAGGGAGGCTCATTTCTGGAGCGTTCAAGGAAAATGTCACACTTCCATCTCTGTGCAACATCATAGATAATGTCCACTGCACCTCGATTCTGGCCAATGGAGAGATGCCAAATGGAAAACACATATGATTGCAGAGAGAAATAGCCTGCGTCAAACAAAGGGGATAAAAAGCTAGAAGTGGGAAAGAAATAATCCATTTTAATCTAAATTCTTGTTGGCGGAAGGAATCTTCAACATTTTATTTTAAGCTGGATGCATAAGTATCAGAGAAGGCCCTTAAAGGGATATTGGCCAGCTCTTGTGATTATTGTATAGCCCTTGGCTGGAGTTTTGTGAGGAAAAGGCTAATTGTTATTTGCCCCTCATGGCTCCCTGTAGTGCAAATGCCAACTGTCTGAGCGAAGTAGTAAAAACATGAGGATCTGTGGAGGGTACTCAAGCCGACCTGTAATCCATGACTCAGAATGACATCATCTGTTTGCAAGAAAAACAAGGTGGCTTAACTGTTTCAAAGCCTGGTCGTGGTTAACTTTAAAAAGAGGAAAAATATAAACACCTGGGACACTTTATAAACCCTCTTCGTTTATACTGAAAGGTATCCAGCCATTTTTAAAATATAGGCCATAATCTATGAATGACAACTGATGGGATGAGTGAGCTTATTACCCCAGACTACCGTGACTGCTAGTTTAGTTTTATTAACTGAGCAGTAAGAGGCTCAGTATCAAAAGCACATGCACCATTCACAACAAGTGATAACAGGGCTGTCTCTTGAAACCCATTCCATTTTTCCAACAATTCTCTCAAGCTATCACATACTGAGGGCGGCATTGGGGTGAAAGTACTGAAAATATGACTCTAATATCTCTCCAGTATGGCACATATTTCTAGTGGAATAGAGTTATAATAATGGCTATAGAAGCGTCCCTGGAAGCAGGAAATTACTAAGGACCATCTCATGCCACTGCACACACACACAGTGAGCTCCAGTGAGAGCCAGATTGGTATTCCAAGCAGTGAACAAATTATCACCTGGCCCGCAGTCACAGTAATTGAATTATTTGAATTTGACATTTACATACAACAATTAGTGGGCCTTTTTTTTGTCATTACATTGTGACATTTAAATCATGTTTTTAAAAATGATCAGCACATTAGTGCCTTTTGCACATTTGAATGGGGCCTGTGCTTACATGCTACAGCAGCTGAAGTGCTAACATAATTTCTTAGAACATGAAAACAAAAACAATAAATAACCTCATGTTGCAACTGGCTGTCCTAAAGGGGGCTTCAAATGGTGCACTTAGCCCCCGGATAGAGCAAGACATTAGTCCTGGATGAAAGGAAACAAATTGGGCATGTCTGGAGCACAACCACTTTACTGCCAGACAAGTGTGTGTGTGTGTGTGTGTGTGTGTGTGTGTGTGTGTGTGTGTGTGTGTGTGTGTGTGTGTGTGTGTGTGTGTGTGTGTGTGTGTGTGTGTGT